>CM019177.2:37504389-37549751 GCA_009739505.2 Apolygus lucorum | reverse complement strand
TAAACTGCTGAGTGGGACCTGTTCAGGTGTTTCACCGCTGCATCTAGCGTAGTCTTCCAGCCTTCAGCATGAGTTGGGTAGGAAGCTAGAAATGCTTGATGTCCCGAATCTTCCTCTCAGCCAAGCCATTGCCCGCTGGGTGGTAAGGAGATGTTGTTTTGAGAGTTATGTTGTGATCCGTTGCAAATTTCTTAATAGCAGTTGATACAAATTGCGGGCCGTTGTCAGTTACAATTGTCTTGACGTCTTTTAAGGGAGGGAAATTTTGGAGGAAATTCAAAACCGCATGCGAGCTCTCCTTCATTGCCTTAGCATAGGTATAACGCGTATATTCGTCTACAACAACGAGAAACGATTTAGTCTGTCTCTGAGTCTCAGATTTCTTTGAGAGTTCTGCAAAGTCCAAATGAATGGTCTCGAATGGTTTTGTAGACATTTTGACAGAATGAGAACGTCAGACTTAGTTTTAAATTTAAACTTGATATCTGGCATTGGTGACAGCTCCGAATGTAAGCTAGAACATCTTTCTTCATATTTGGCCAGGAGAAACGGGTTTTCAATTTTAAATACGTCCTTAGGAAGCCATCATGCCTCCAGATTCTCGATCATCGTGGTAGCTTCTCATGATTTGTGGGATTAAGCTTTCGTCAACCAATATTCTCTTGTCAGGAGTTCTTCTGGTTAGTGTGATACTGGGAACATTTGAGCCTTCTAAACACACACCTTGATATAGCATCCGCATCTTCCAGTTCTCTGCCATGTCGATGACTGATTTTCAAGCAATACCCCATCAGGAACAGCTGCCACCTACCCAGTCTGCCTTTTGGTTCATTCATGTCATGAGATAGTGAGGGCCTGATGATCTGTGTGTACGGTGAATTCTTTGCTTTCAAGATATGACTGGAAATACCGTATCGCTTTTATGACAGCTAAAGCCCCTTGTCCGTCACAGAGTAGTTTCACTTCTGTTTTGTGAAGGTATGAGAGTAATAGCCTATAACTCTCAGCTGTTGGTTTTTCCGGCATTTTACATCCCGCTGATAGAGTATGGCGCCACATCCAACTGCGAGGCTCTGTGCATAACTCGAAAGGGAGATTCCAGTCTGGCAGTTGTAGGATGGGGTTAGATGAAATTTTAGACCACGAGCGTACGAAATGCCTGTTCTGCCTCATCTGTCCAAACAAACAGTGCTCCCTTCTTCTTTAAATCATCCAATGGTCTTCAATCTCCGAATACTTAGGAATAAATGCTCGAAAGTGGCCAGTCACCCAGTGAAAACCCTCAGAGTTGTAAATCATGAGGTCTCTTCATGTTCTGCACTTTCTTGATTGACTCCTGCTTCGTGGTTTTTGTTTCTCCATCTATATCTCTTCCCAAAAAGTTATACTGGGTTGGACGAAGACCACTCTTTTCAATATTGAGTGTGAGATGAGCTTCATGTAATCTTTTAAGCACCTTGTAGGTTTTTTCTGCACACTCTCTTGAATGGCCTCCAATGATCGTGTGTCGTCAATGTATACCTTGATCAATGGGTCTTTGAGCAGGTCCCCAAGTACAGAGCACATGAACTTTGAAACTTTGAAGGACTGTTCTTCCATCCAAAAGGAAGACGGTTATACTCAAAGTGCCCAAATGGTAACACAAAGGCCGGAATTTTTTTTAGTGTTCTCAGTGAGATGTAGTAGTAAAAAACCATCTTTTAATCTAGTTTAGTAAAGAATTTACAGCCACCCAAGTTACATATGACATCATCAATGATAGGAAAATGGGTAGGATCTATTTCTGTGTGCTGATTTATCTGTCTATAATCCTGGCATAATCTCCATGTCCCTCCCTCTTTTGGAACAACAACACCATGGAGATGCAAATCCGATGTGGAGTGCCGGATGATTTTCTTGTCTAGAAGCTCTTGAATTTTCTCTTGGGCCCACTCGTATTATTTCTAGACAGCCTATATGGTTTCAGTTTAACAATAGGAGTGTCCGGTCTGATATTGAAAGCAATACGCTCAATGGGACTTATTCATTAGTAGCTGGGAACAATCTAGACACATCTTCTCTACAGTAGATACGGTTCTTCTCAGGTTCAGGTTCAACAATCACTATCTCATCCCAAATCAGAGTTGATTAATTTGAAACTAGAGCTTTTAATGTGGCAAACCAATTATTAGGTCAAATGACATGTACTCCAGCACAAAGGCTTCGGCAGTAGCGAGCCGATTTCCTGAAGTAATATTTAACTTGGTGGAAAATGTATATTCTCTGTGGAACCGTTGAAACTCGAGTACACGATTCACTGTTCTGCATTCCCATCACTAGTCTCTCACCAAACCAGCTCGCACTACATTGACGGACGCTCCAGTGTCCATAAGTGCCTTCACCTCAACACCATTTATAAGACAGTGCGGACTAACGGAGGAAAACTTGATGGAAAAGAACCAGTACTGGAACTCAGGATGTCACTGTACTCCGCAGCTCACTTTTTTGTGAAGGGTGACTCATTTGGCATCGTGCTGGTATGGTTTAATGAGTGCCAACTTACTCCGCAGTATCTCTTTAGATTCTAAAACAAAAAAAGTGAGTTGGTCCTGAATTGAGAGGGGAGACCATCAACTACCATGATATTGAACGCTTTATCTGGCAATGTGCCGTATGCTAAGTTCAATCTGCGCTGCTTTTCATAGAAATGTCCATGAGATTCCCTCCACAGTACCTATATTCGTTGGCCAGGGTGCCCAACCATAATGGATTTTGCCCAAAAGCGCTTAGAAATGATTCTCTCCATTGGTCCCTATAAAATCGTCGTCCCTACTCAATTGATCGAAGTACCACTTCTCCGCTATGCTTCCGGCTACAAGTGCAGATTGCAAACGAACATTCTCTCTTCATCGGTAACCCACCTATTTGAAGTACAGGCTTCTTTCGAAGAAAAGCATCCACGAATGGGTATCTTGAGTAACCCCATCAAATTTGGAATAGCAACATTATGGACCCTAGGCTGAATTTTCTCCATGGTATCTTTAAACATGGCTAACATCTTCTGTAACAATTCCACGTTACTTCGATATTGTTTAGATAGCAACGACTGAATTAAAGTTATCATACCATCGTCTTGACTGCATCAATTTGCCTAGAGTTCCCGGGCTCCTTCCCGTCAGGTAAAAAACGGCACCTTGCTGTATAATTCCCGTTCCAGACGTAGGTAAAATAAACGACTGCGCCATTGTTATGCTACTGTTGTTTAAGGTCGGAATGAATCCAGAAATACTTGAAATAAAATACAAATCATTCCATCGTTAAACCTCAAACTACACACACACTTTATTCATTTCTGTCAATCTTATCTTACCAACATTAATTTTTAACTCCGTAACTATGGTAACCACATTACATTAGAGTAGTAATGGAGTAGTTTCCTAACACATCTTATGGTTTATTCACAGTTACTGGTTCATATTTTCTATGGAGAGGCTGGTAGGTACTACTAACTAACTTTAAAAACGTCTGCCAAGTGGGTGGCACATAGCTCCTCGTATTCATAACCGATTGTAGATATGGATCCCGATGCTGTATTTAATCTCAAAAGATCAATCTTCTAAGTACCTCCCACTACCAGCATAGGGGACCATTTACACTATCTTACCAATCCTGAGAAAATTTCATCAAATTCGGAGAAAAATGTGAGTGTTATGGCTGTCACAAGGATTTGTCACAAATCATTTGCGCATGTATAATATTCTCTCGTACTTCGATTATTTTATAAATGAGAACTTTCTCGTGTGGACTGTAATTACACAATGAATCTTTATTTTGCCAACTTAGAAACAGTAAACATTCAACTAATATGATTTAACAAAAATAATAATGTATGAAGGTTTAACGCAATCTCATACATCTTGCTTTCTTCCAATGGCGAAATTTGGCTGAGAGTTCGACGTACTGTTCCTGCGTGTGTTTTCACCTCGAAGACTCTGACCAGTCCATCTTCTCCTGGAATGATCTTGGAGATCCTTCCCAATCGCCAATAGAAGGGAGGACTGTTCACATCATGAACCATGACCATGTCCCCTGATTTCAAGTTTTCAGTCTTGAACCTCCATTTGGATCGAGTTTGAAGACTTGTCAGGTATTCCCTAGACCAACGTGCCCAGAAATGCTCAAGTAACGCCTGATGACCTATCCATCTTGCTCTGAGGGTTAACTTGCGCTCGGCTATCACTGGTGGTAACGAAGTGAGTGTGGTTCCAACGAGAAAATGCGCTGGAGTGAGAGGACTTAGGTCTGAAGGGTCGTCGGTTATACTTGTGATGGGTCTTGAGTTTATCACAGCTTCAATTCGTGTCAGTACTGTAGTCATTTCAATGTAGCTCAACGAGGCTTTTCCTAATACTTTTTTCAGATGGTTCTTCAATTGCCTTACCATGATTTCCCATAAACCGCCAAAATGTGGTGACCCGGGGGGTATAAATTCCCATTTGATGGATAATTCTCCACAGTAGGTCTGGATTGCCTTGATCGCAGTTTCCACATGCTCGAGCTCTCCTTTGGCGCCTACGAAGGTTTTCGCGTTGTCGGACATCATCTTCGCTGGTTTACCTCTTCTGGCTATGAACCTCTGAAAGGCTGACAGGAACGATTGCGTCGATAAATCAGTAACTAGTTCCACATGAATCGCTTTAGTTGTGAAGCATACGAAGATAGCAATGTATGCCTTGTTTGGTTTAACTCCCTTTCGCTGACTATGCCGAACGAGTATGGGTCCACAGTAGTCAACTCCTGTGATTTGGAATGGCCGAGAAACATTCACCCTATCTCGAGGTAACTGACCCATCAGCTGTGTATAGGGCTTTGGATTCACTGTTCGACACTCGAAACAATTTTTCGTGACGAATTTACACAAATTCCTGCCTCTTAGTGGCCAATACCTCTGACGGATTTCGTTCAGCAATGTCTGAATACCACAGTGTTCATTTATTACATGCAAGTACTTCACGATAATTTCAGCTAAATGATCACGTGGAAGGATAATTGGGTGTTGCGTGACATAAGAAAGACTTGAATTAACCAGTCTCCCTCCTACCCTAATTAATCCTTGTTCATCAATAAATGGGTTTAGATTTACCAAATCAGAGCCTTTGGGTACTATTTGTTGGGTTTGTAAATATTTCAATTCCTTTGAAAACGCAAGTTCTTGAGAAATTCGAATGAGTGCTACTTCACTCCTTTCAAGTTCGTCTGCCTCAAATGGTTTTCCTCCAACTGTTGGCTTTAGCAATTTGATGTAACCCTTAAAAGTTAAGGTAGGTGAAATTGCCTTTGATGAGAAGAATTTTCTTACATGAGAAATGAAGCGGAGACAGTATGCAATCTTGCGTCTTAATTTTGGAAAAACTGAGTTCTTATTCACGAGTTGAATGATCGATTCTGAACTCACCGCATGGCACGCTGCATGGCTCTTTTTGCAGTCTATGAGCTCTACGCCTTTCAACTCAAATTCTTCGCTAAACTCGATTGTGGGATATTGCATAAATTCTGGTCCGTGCCACCATAGTTCATTGTCGATAAGTTTTTTGGCTACGCATCCGCGGGATACTAGATCTGCTGGATTCTCAGCAGACTTTACATGGTGCCACGTGCAGTCGGGAGTCAGCTCTTGAATTTTTGAAATTCTGTTGGCAACAAAACTGTTAAATCTATGTGAATCTGCCTTTAACCACGCTAGTACTATCATTGAGTCTGTGTATAGCATAGTTTTGTCTACTTTCAATCCAATTGATTTCTGAATAGCTCGAGTTAACTGACTTAGCACAAGCGCTCCACATAACTCCAAACGTGCTAATGTTTGTGGATTCTTCAGAGGCGCGACCTTACATTTAGATGAAAGAAGGCTTATTTTAAAATTACCGTTTTTATCGTAGCACTTCATATATATGCATGCCCCGTATGCCCTCTCAGATGCGTCACAAAATCCGTGTAGTTCAATGTTTTGCGTATCTTGCATAGCCACCCACCGATTGATTGAGATGTTTTTTAGTTCAGTCAAACTCTCGAAAAATTTTATGAGTTTCTTGTTCATTTCTGGTGGAAGTAACTCACCCCAATCACATTTCGTCTTCCATACGTTCTGCATCTGAAATTTTGCTGCAACTACCGCTGGTGCAACAAATCCTAATGGATCAAAGAGCTTGCCTATCAATGAGTACGCTTGCCTTTTTGTGAATTCTTTGGGAATTTCTAGATTTGGAACGTTGTATACGAATGTATCAAGTCTAGGATTCCACTGCAAACCTAAAACTTTGACTGTGGGATCAGGTGATCCATCATCGAATTTCGTAAACGCGGTAGCTGTTTCAACAGACTCGGGAGGAAAATGAGCTAACAGGTCCGGATGGTTTGCTGTCCACTTTCGCAAATTCATACCTCCTAACTTAAGCAGCTCTGTCATGTCTTTCTGCAGTTGAACAGCTAGTTCCAACGAGTCATGGCCAGAAATATAGTCGTCAACATAGAAATCATTTTCCAGTGATTGTGAAGCTTCTGGATATTGATCAGCATAATCCCTAGCTAGCCTTTGAAGTGTTTTTGTGGATAAATATGGAGCAGGCGCTGTACCGTATGTCACGGTAAGTAGCCTGTACACTTTCAGTTTGTCCGATGCTGAATTTCTCCAAAGAATCCTCTGAAGGTCGGTGTTTTCTCGATTTACTAGAAATTGACGATACATTTTTTCTATATCTGCAGAAAATGCGTATCTATGTCTTCGAAATCTCATAATCAAAGTGAATAGTGAATTTTGAACTACTGGACCAATCAAACAGATGTCATTCAAGGATGGCCCATTTGCAGTCATTGCACTCGCATCAAATACTACTCGCAGTTTGGTTGTGCTTGAAGATTCTCGAATGACACAATGGTGAGGAATATAATATGAAGGTCGAACATTGATTGATTCATCATGAAATTCCCCTACAAGCTCCATGTGTCCTAATGCTAAATATTCATCCATAAACGCTCTGTATCCTTCATAGAGCTTGGAATTCTTCGAAAGTGTGCGTTCAAGTGTTAAAAATCTACCTAATGCCATGTGACGGCTGTCTTGAAGGGCCAATGGAGAGGTCTTTAGAGGTAGTGACACTATATATCTACCTGTCGAATCTCTACACGTGGTGTCATCATAAATCCTTTCACACTCCAAATCATCTTGAGACATTGAATTTTCAGGCGACACATTTTCAACACTCTCCAATTCCCAAAATTTTCTAAGGGTTTCGTCTAGAGGGTCATTTATTGTAGCTATCATTGCAGACAAGTTGTTACCTTGATTGAGTTCCACTGATGCTCCACATATTACCCATCCAAATGTGGTTTCTCGTATCGTGAGGCCCTGATGATTGACTTTACCTTGAAGTATTATGTCCCAAAATACGTCACCGCCGAGTAACATGTCAATTCTTGATTTCTGGTTGAATCCTGGGTCTGCAAGTTCCAGTCCCTTTGGGAATACTAAATTCTTTTCGTCGATCTGGAAATTGGGTTGGCAGTCAGTTATCTTGGATAATACGTAGAACATTACATTTCGGACAAAGTCACCGGTTTGGGTTTGTATCGTGCCTGAAACCATGTGTTTTACAGAAGTCTTACTATTGCCTAGCGCACTGATTGTAGCTGTTGGTTAAGCTCTTAAGTCCTAATCGTTGGCACAATGATTCGGTCATAAAACTCACTTGGGACCCACTATCAAGCATGGCACGGCAGCGGACTAAGGCACCATGTTTGTTCTGAATATTCACTAGGACAGTTGCTAGATAAACATGTCTTGATTGGGTTTTAGGAACAGTACCTAGACATGAGGTGAGTGAAGTCTCTGACGTAGTACAGGTAGTTGTTGTAGGCTTGCTTGATGTGCTTGCTTCCCTTTCTAGATGGAGTATCGTATTATGACGACCTGAGCACTTTGTACAGATATTTGGAATTCTACATCTAGTTTTATGCATCCTTAAACAATTGTAACAAAGACGAAGTCGTCTGACCTCACTGATCCTTTCTGAAATTGAGAGAGCAAGAAATTTTGGACATACTTCTATTCTATGATCTTCACTTTGACATTTCGGGCAATTTTTCGAACTCGTAGACAATAACGTATTCTTGGAGAAAGACGACCGTTTGCTTGAACTAGATGTCGTTCCTGCTTCCATGCACGATGACGTTGCAAGAATATGACACCTTCGGGTTATGAACTCTTCTAACTGTGAAAAAGTAGGAAGTACATTGATTTTCAACTCCCTTTGCCACTCTTTAAAACTTACTGGGTCGAGCTTGGTCAATACAAGATGAATTAGCATAGCGTCCCATTGTTCAACAGGTTCACCTAGGGACTTCAAGGCTCTTGTATGCTGCAAGATAGAATTGCGTAGACCTAACAGATCTTTATGATTTTCTATATTCAGTGATTTTATATCAAATAGTGCTTTTACGTGGTTTTGTATGATCAATGCTTTGTTGCAATATGTATCTTTCAATAAATCCCAAGCTACACTGTAATTAGCTTCTGATAACTCTAGTGACTCTATGACTCTGAATGCCTCGTCTTTTAATGATGCTCTCAAGTAATACATTTTCTCTACGGGCGTAAGCTTATCGTTTTTATGGATTACGGACAGAAAATAGTCAGAAAACCCTAACCATTCTTCCTGAGAACCTGAAAAGGTTTCTAACTTGAGTGGCGGCAATTTTAGTTTTGATGGCTCTAGAGTATTTCCAACAGGGACAGTCATCTGTGAGTGAGGCGGTTGAAGAATGTTTCTGGCTTGGCCTATCAATTCAAAATATTCATCTTCAAACGCTACCCACTCGGCTGGTTGGTCCGCTAATTCTTCTGTACCCTGAGCTAGAATCTCAATGCTGTTCTGCACATCTGTAAATTGCATGTATATTGGCTCAATTTGTTGTAGCCGTGCTTGCAATTGCTGTTCTTGGCCTATCTGAAATGTAACTGTCAGAAAGACCTTGAACCGGGCAAGTTGTGCTTTCAATCGAGCTCTTTGTATTTTCAAGTCATCCATTATCTTTTTGACTTACTGACTTGATCCGGCTTCGAAATGATCACTTGTATAATATTCTCTCGTACTTGATTATTTTATAAATGAGAACCTTTCTCGTGTGGACTGTAATTACACAATGAATCTTTATTTTGCCAACTTAGAAACAGTAAACATTCAACTAATATGATTTAACAAAAATAATAATGTATGAAGGTTTAACGCAATCTCATACAGCGCATATGCAGAAGCTACTGCCAATTTTAAGGCCTTGATTTTCATTGAGGACCATCTACAACATAATCTGCATAATTCCTGAAAATTTCATCGAAATCTGATAGAAAATGTGGAAGTTATGGCTGTTACAAGGAATTCACGTTTGCGCATGCGCAGTGACTACTATCAGTCAGGGGGTGATGATTTTCGTAGGGGACCATCTAAAATCTAATTCGTATAATTCCTGAAAATGTCATCAAATTCGGATGAAAAATGTAAGTGTTATTGCTGTTACAAGGATTTAACGTTTGCGCATGCGCAGTGGGTACTATCAGTCCAGGGGTGATGATTTTCATAGGGGATCGTCTACACGCCAACCCACACAATCCCTGAAAATTTCATCGAAATCGGACAATAACTTTGTATAGTTATACCGGTTACAAGGATTTCATGACAGGCACACAGACACGGAACCAAAATTGTTTAAGGTCTGAAACGTAAAACGCGAGTGGAAATTTCGATTTTGGAGAACTTTTTTTTCAACCTTGAAAGTGAAAACAAAGCTTCCGCTGCCTTGACAGACTCGGAAGCAAAAATATGAAAACTATTGAAGTGGCTGAGGTCTACCTTCACTCTCCAGGTTCGAGCAATATCGGATAAATGAGTTATTAATTTCTTGGCAATCATGTTAGTTACTATGGTTCACAAACATTCAGACAGACGGACTGATATGAGAATTGAAGTTTGGCTCAGAAGGTGTTATTGGTACTTTAAATTGGAGGTGTTTTAGCAATTTATTGAAAGTACAATTTCTGACTGGTTTTTGCCTAGTGATCAGAACACGACCGTGAATCTCCGTGGGTACTTATCCAGAGTACAATAAATATTTGTATTAAATTTAAATATTGTTCCCTTAAAATATGTTGATTGATGGTTACCTGTAGGCAATAAACACAGCCCTCATCAGCATTGCTCTACGCGTGATCTGGTGATGGATATCCTTATTGTTAAAGCAGATGTCCGAGGAAGGCCAGAACGTGAGTATCAATTCAACCGCGAGACAAAAGACAAAGAAAAGACTCCTTCGTCTGTCCCCCGAGCATCGGCTGAGCACGAAATAAAGGAACCGCAACCAAACGGATTGAGCACGGGCACCGAGCGAAGCCCATCAGGCCGAGATGATGAGTGTGGGACGATGAAGATCAATGACACTCGGACTATTGTTGGGACATCCTCTCCCGGGAGTCTACGTGGGACGCTAACAGGTGTCCATCAGGTGGGACTGTCAACTCCAGGATATCATGGTGCAGGTTGTTATGACGACGGAATACAACCTCTCTTTTCCCGGTAATAACAGTGGTGGAGGTCGTGAAAAGGGAGTGAGATGCGTGAGAGGAGTCAAAAGATGTTCACGCCTACCATTCAATTGTTGGTGTGTTTTCCTGGCTTTGCCAGCATAAACTTGACCGGTCCGTTGAGAATCTTTCAGCAAGAGTAATGTTCCCCCTCTCAGAATTGAGAGTGAATGACTATTGTGGGTAGGGACTAAGTAGTTATTGGCAGGCTTTTATTTGTCCACTTTGTTTCAGAAAGAAGAGATCTCTTGATCTGAGATCTTTCGATTCTTCTTGTCGTTTCTATCTAAGAGAGCATCGGCAATATCCAAATTCAAAATACCCAGTTTCGAATATATATAATACCTATCATACCTACTTTCTCAACATACCAACTGAATTTCATAGGGTGTAGTACAAATTTCACTGTTTTGTGTAGTACAAAGGAAAATGAAAATGTTTTATCGTTCACAGGTTGAAATTGAACGATCTACTCGAACGAATAATGCTACACATTATTCAATGTTCGATTATCAGAGATTCTGCGTAACTCATCGTTTTGGGTGACTGATCGCCTTGATGATCATTCGGATTGTTCAAACGTTGAACTAGTTCGTGAGGTATTCGCGGCATATAGCCACAAGGTGTTCGCGAGTTTGAGCGCCGTTTTGTGAGACCGCTAACTACGTGGAGGAACTGATCGTATCCTGCCTCAGACGGGATTGTCATCCAGGACGAAGAGTGTACCCCGGTTCTTATGGGTACTGAAGTATAAAATGGGGTCAGAATTACCTCGTATTTTTTTCCACTGGATTTTCGGGTAAATTCTTAGAAATCGTGTGGGTTGGGCCCTAGATTGTTCTCTAAGAGATTCATCGCTCATTCTATCTAATTATTTACCGATTAAACTTGAAGAATTGTTGGGGTGCTATAACGATTTGCTTCTCCCATATGAATTTAATCAGTCGTATCATCAACAAGCATAACATCAACAGTTTATTGTTTTTCAAGTGAAATTTCCAGATTATGTGGGATGGTCTTTGGTTCATTTGAATAACATCATTGCGTGTGATTCCATCATTCAATCAATGAGGTCTGTCGAGGGCTGACTGATCAACCAATTTGGAACGTGATCGGATGATCAACATCCTCTATTATGTATCCCTGCCACATGCTTAATCTCGGCCATTTTAATCCAATTCTCGTTACATTTCGAAATATCAGTTCCATTACAGAAAGATTCATCATCTTAAACTTATACATCATAGTGCCAATTTATGGGTGAGAAGGATGAATCAAACTCACTTGGAATTTTTGGCATACCAATTGGAACTTTTGGCAACTCATTTTGAACTTTTGGCAAATCCATTACGTTTCGACAACTACTGGAGTCCTTGTCCACCTTCATTCCTTCTACAATGTTCAATAAAGTGTTTTTTCTCTCTCTCTCAAAAACTCACTTGCTTATTTAAATGAATTATTGTCTACTATGATAATAATAATAAAAGTAACACCTAATATAAGTGTAATTATGATATGAGTTAAGTATTTAATGATATATTGTGAAAATGGCATGATGGTGCAATTATAAATAGGGTTTCCTTGTATTACCGTTCCATGAAGTATAATAGAATCTTTGATATTGAGTAGGTTCCATTCAGCGGTTATCAGAAAACAACAACGGAGAAGAGGAAAATGGGGGTGACCCAAATTACGTTAGGTATGCGGTGACTAACAGACCTAGTTTTGTAACTGTTGATATGAAAGGAAATTTTCTCCGGTTTTCCCGATCAAAAGACGATGACCCCCAGCACGTACTATCCACCTGTCGAAACCCGTTCAAGTTTTCATTGCCCGTGGCCTCCAAACGCCACCCCTCTTGTCAATGAACGCGACTCGACGGTCAAAATGCGTTGTGTCATGTTGCGACCCCTTGTGACACTTCGCTCCAGTTTGCCAGCGTTTTTTTTTTCTTCGTTGGCGACGTTTTCACTTCTTAATTATTGTTCTTGCATCTGTATGTAATGACAATCTTTTCCCAGCCTCTTGAGAAAAATGAGTGAATACTGACACATGTATCACTTTAATGTTTGAAGCGTAATGACAGCCCTGACACTGCATGAACAACATTCCAAAATTTGAATTCAAGCTCTCCTCTTCCTCTCTTTACCCAGTTAGTGATGAAACCGGGCAGTACCTATTTCAAGGTGAAGTCAGCGGGAGGTTTCAAGGTGTAGATCTGAAAACCTAGGGTAAGTCCCAATAGTTGGGCACTTAAGGTGGCTTTCTCACCAAAATTCTCGCTGTAAAATCAGAATTTTAGTAAATCTTCCTAATTTTTCCCCTTTATCTTCTCAGAATTTGTGGCTATAATATGATAGAAAAAATGATTTGTTGATTGGATACGAGTGGAGTTTTGAAATAATTCATGAAAGTCAAAACTTAACTTGGCCCAGAAGTTGGACTCTTGTTCCTAATCTTGGACAGTGGTGGCCCAGTAGTTGGACACTACTTTTCATCGCACTTTTATTGTGAACCTATATTAGAATGTACCTACTAAAACAAAAGATAAAAATTGTTCAATTCTATGTTTAGGAGTTTTTGTTAACCCACCACTAGCAGATTTGGGGTTCCATTAGTTGGATGGCCTTAGTATAAAATAAATATTTACTCTAATGGTCTACTTCCCAGATGGATACTTTAAAATATAGCTCAAATTTACGGAACAATAATTGAAATACACAATAAACATCGCAAATAATCAGAAAAACCTTATGAATATGCTCATGTTTTTTTACCAAACTCATAAGGAACAGCATTCGTCTGGACACCATCACTTTCAAAACGAACTGAACAACCTTTTTCTAACTCCTAGGTTAAACTAAGGTTTCCCACATGGAGTGGAGATAGTGTATTTTGCCGGGAAAAGGATCCACAGTCGGTAAAATGACCGTACCCTTATTTATTAGGAAGAAAGTAACCGACTGCCCAACTATTGGGCCCGTTACCCTACGTTGTGAAACGTTTCTATCTGGTGCCCTGATCCCATGGTTGCATCAATCATTGGTACTGAAAACAATTTCTGAAATTTTGTTTATTTATCCCTCCCCTCTTTATTCCACTCAATTCCAATTTCGGTATTCCCGCGGTCTAAGGAACAACTGGGTGATTGTAAAAATACTCTCTCTTTCGAAATTAACTCCCTTAAAATGCTTGTATCTAAATTCCAGAGATGTAGTGTACAACTAGGTCCGTACAGCAAAACAAGCGCACAAATCGGCTCGAAACGGAGGCCTGAGCAGAGTACTCAAGATTTTTTCACCCAAATATTCTGGGTACTGATCATACAAAAACGATCAACCAGATCTAATGCATAAGGAACTTTTGCCTGAAAAGGCAAAAGTTTTCGAAAATTACCAGCAATTATTAGTTTATATGATTATTGGGTACGTGAGTACGTATGTACCAGATATATTTACTTCAATTACTTATTTGAAACAAAACACGGCAGAAAAGAAACTGTTATGTACTTGCAGAAATCGTGGATAATGAGGGATGTTCTTGACAGGAATATTAGTTTATTGTACCTATTGAATGTGCTTACCGATGGTTTTTGTGCTGTGGAGTACTACAGTCCTTCGCGATAGGCCTGAAAAAAAAATGATTGAAATCAGGATCAATGGTGAAGAGTTATTAAGGAACAATAAAAACATAGGGGGACCCTCAGCCCGTGCTTTTGGTGTTATACTTCCATAGCGAGGCATTCTCATGTTTATAATCAAGGTTCTAAGAGGGCAAGTGAAAGGAGGGAATACAAATCATTTCATATCCATTTCATACCATCCTGAATCGTGGAGTGGGAAAAGTGGTACAGAGCTACTTGATTTGGGTACCTCGCCAGGTGTGTTCAGTACTATCGCCACCCGCCTCTTCTGTGTAAATTATTTGGTACCTCCCTGAACTTCTTCTCTAGAAGGATAAATAGTATGTCGTAGCTGCCGGAAGCCGGTCTTGATTAGGGCACGTGTACTTCATTTAGGTAAAGGCTTGACTGTTGGGCCACCCGTACTTCAGTTTCCATCCCAACAAGATTCTACCTCAATTACTAGACCGACACCCTCATTATCGCCAGAGTTCACGGCAGCTACCATCTCCTCCCCACTGCAGTAATTACCAGCGGACCATCCGGCTTCCGACCTGAACCTCGCGCCCTTGACAGTTCCAACGTGCGAATTAAATGTGACACCATCAACTGCCTGTTAGGTTATACACGTCCATCGGTCCTTGCACAAAACACAGAGGCAATTGTGAAAACATGCATGGACGAACAATAATTATTCTCCAGCCAATCGTTGGAAAAATTATCCCAATATGGTAGCGCTTAACGGGATAGTAACAACCTATCATGGTACAAGGCACTAGCACATTCTGATGGAAATTGGTTTGATTGTAAGGTTTCTTGGTAATTGGGTGGCATTGTTTGTCATCATTCTTATCACTAGGCTGCGACTTCAAAAAGCATCGTGACTCTGTTTTAGTGCTGTGATTCAACTAGCTCATCATTGATTCCTGTACCTCAACAAAACCGTTTTCCGACACACACAAAAACACTCTCTCAGGAAAGGAACTTATCCTAATCCGTAAATTCAATATAGACGTAAAATAATACCTTCTCACTTGTGGATATAGCACATTGCTACTCTCATGACTCGAGCTTTCTTATTCATAATAAGTTCATTCACGAATATTTCGAGGAAAAATCGCTTATCTATAACTTGCAACTCCCTTGATCTATTTTAAACGAATTACGATTGTGCCTAGGTTTGAAAACTAAAAGACTACGATTCAATAATCATGCATTTTTAAAGGTCAACGCTCAGATCCATCTTTTGATGCGAACAAATTGCCTTACAGAGAATAGTTTTTTCAAACTAAATTTGATTACATATCTGTCGCCTCATTACTTTGTATTTCCTTCAGCTTCCTCTTATAAAATAGAATAAAAAAAATAATTAAAGTAAATAAAATTCACAAGTAATTTAACACGTTGGCTGACCTATTACCAATCTACCTCATTTTGATGGTTGTTTCCTGTTCTCTTATGAATTTTATCGAGTAGCTGTTTCTTTGCCAAAATAACTATCATTAATTTAAGTTCAATGAACCTTAATTCTTGGAAATAAGTAAAAACGATAAGAAAGTCGCGAATGTTGAAAAGTAATGATAAATGAACATAATCTTTTCGTACAGAGAGATGGTATCTATCACTCGATGTTGCATGACATCAGTCACGTCCTGGAAGAACCCTGCTCGGTTTTGAAGATAAAGGAGGAAATGCTGACCAACTAAGGATCCAAGTAATCAAGTGATCCGAGTAGTACAAGCGAAATGCGAAATTTGTGTTGATTTTTTTATTTTGGAAAGTCCAAATTTTTTGACATGGATAAGTCTTTTGGCAGGGGTCAAGGAATTTTTCGTGACACTTTTTTTGTCACAAAAAATGCAACGCGATACCAGTAAACAAAATCATACCTACATAGTTATGAAGTAAGGTTCTCTGGAATACTGCGATTTATATGATGATCTATTGTTTTTCCCGCTAAGGGAGAAATTTCATTTGATTCGAACTTTCACCCATTTGATTTGCTGCACGGAAACTGCTTTTTGGTTCATCATTTTCAATAATAAACCTTTGGAATCGAGTAAGAAAAAAATTAACCCCCCCTCAAAATTTGATGATTTACGTTTCAAGGTACGTAGAATACGAAAATCGGATAAAAAAATTTTCCGTCCGTCCGCCGTACGCGGCCCTTTTCTTAGCAACAATGGACCGATTTAGTTCAAATTTGGCATATGGGCTCCATTTGGGGTCTAGTTGTGCCGCGAAGCTTTTGTTTGATGTCAGTCACTTGTAAGGGGCGAAAATTGAGGGTTGAAATTTTCAGGAGTGCCCTAGCTCGAAAACTCTCAAAATAAAGGTATCATTTTTTCACCAATTTTAAATAGTACCTATTGAATTTTTAAAAATTTTTGAGACCACCCGGAGCTCTGTAGGACAAACCGTTCGCTCCCTACGAGTACTTAAGGGTTTTCCTTCGATAAAACAGAATCGCGAGTGTGAATCACAAAATAGGTCTAACTCCGTTCAAATTTTATCTGACTAAAATGCGATCGCTGTTCATTTCTTCGATTTGTATTCAGTTTTGCTTTCTGAGTACCCAGTAATCAAATTTCCACATGAAGCTGTCTATTTTTCGAATCAAGTGTGAAACGTTTAGTTCTTTCCAATAAACATGATTGTGAAGGTGTGAAGGCATTATGGTAGGTAATACCTACCAATGGTTGGTCGGTAAAAAAAAGGTGGTAGGTGGGTAAAAAAAAAAGTTGGTAGGTAAAAAAAAAAACGCTGCAAATCATTGACCTAAGGTTTATTATTTTCTGTATAGATCACCCTTCTGTGCATTTTTGATTATTTAACCCTTCATTTCCATTTGGTTGGTTGTTGGGGTTGTAATTTTCAAAAATGCCCTAGTAGGTAGTAGGTACCTAAGGTTGGTAGGAAGGGATCTATACAGAAGGTTGATCTATACAGAAAATAATAAACCTTTGGGCAATGATTTGCAGCGTTTTAATCATCGAAAGAGTGGATGAAAACTTACGTATCCATGGAGTTTATCAAAATGCCTAGATTGAGTCTTCTTGGAAAATTCCAATATACCTAAACACCGCTTACATTCAGTATAATTATCTCCAACCGTAACAATAGAGTTACTGTAAATAACAATGGGGGATTGTTTTTCTTGGGGGGGTTCATAGGTTTCCTTCCAACAGTGAAATGGCTGCACCATCCTCCAATTCAAGTGGCCGTACTTTTCGTCTAGTATTCGCAGGTATTCCTAAACACTGTTAGGATTGATAGTGGAGATAATATCTTGAGATCAAATGGTTCGCAAGGCCCCACCTAATGTCGTCCTTTACTGGTACCCAGGTACCTATAAAATACTTTTAAAGCGTAATAAACCTCCCTTAGGTTTTGCAACTATGTGTGAGAGTAAATGGATAACTGGGACAATGCCGTCTGCTAAGTTAATTGCTTCTTCTGAAGTGTTGAAAGAATGAGTAGTCCAGAGATGTGGTACAGTAGGCCAGAGGCATATACTAAACCGTATGATTGCGCCATTAAAACGGTACGTACCTGCAGTCCCTGGACTGGACTCTATCACACTTGCCCCCGTGACTACGAAAAAAGAAAAGTACGAACCTATTTTCTCTTTTTTGTCGCCTTTTGTAGTTTTAATAACGTTCTAGAAGACGTGGAGGGTTCCAGGAAAGATGAAAATAATTCTCGGCTGAAGAGTTCACTGGCTTAGGAAGAAAACGGGATGGGAAAGGCGAGTAAAAATTGTAGAAATATGGTATAATTATGATTTATGCCTCGTAAATATCATAGAATCCAGCCCATTTATTATGGTCTGTATGCCTAAAAGTAGCAACCACTTAGCCCATCTACCACCTAATCATAAGATGATGGAATGGCAAGTACCTACTCAGAAATTAAATTACTACTATTTATGATACTTGTGGGTAGTATTATGGTCTTGTGGATGTATGATAATTTTTGTGATTCTCTCTGGATTAAAAATTCACAATCCTGACGTTTTGAAACTTTCTCTGAACGTTACAAGCGTTACTTGGTATTCAGACAATTTTTGGTAGAAATTTCCGAAAGTCTACGATCTTGTCTGCTGTACGGAAACATGAATTGCGCGCCATGTTTGAACCAATTTTCGTCACTTGGGTGTGCCAATTTTTCATGCAGTGACCCAACAAAATGATCCGTTTATCAGTTAATGTTATCATCTAGAGGTTTCAAAGTAGGTTTTAAAAATGTAAATAATTTTAAAGCTTCGTTGGGTTCTGTTAAAGATAAAATTAGCGTTCAAGATAAAAGTATGCTTTTTAAGCTGAAATGTTCTTATGGGCTTGAGTATTGTGGTCAAATTGGTAGGAAATTTAGGGAAAAAATAAAAGAGCACGAGGAGGATTTCAGGGATAACAAAGGTGATTCTGCTTCTGCGAATCACCTAAGATAATCCAATCATTACTTTAATTTTGATCTAACAAACGCACAGTACATAGAATTCCCTCATTTGTGCCCGAAGAGAGGTATGTTGGATGTGTTTGAAAAGTTTGATCTTCTTAAGAGTGATAGGTCTGGTAAATGTCTGGATGAGGTGGTCCCTCAACATGTTTCACCGTTGATGGGTTCATTCCTGCAATAGCTTCCCCCCTCCCCCTTCTCAAGGCATTTGATGATCCTCCCAGGTCCCTTCACTTCTCTGAACCAATAGGATTCTCGTTTCACCTATATCTGCTTCAATCTGATTGGGTATGACTTTCACTTTCTAGACCTATGGGATTCAAGCTCCCATTCACTTGACTATATAAGGTATACTCTCTGTGATGTTCCTTCAGTTATTGTTTGTTACTGATGATGACCTAACCGTCGAAATCGATTTAACTTGTAACTCATTATTTTCGTGGAAATAGACAACGTTCTACCTACTCAACTCCGTTTTTATTAAAATGGCTTTCCACAATCTCATCGCGAGTGATTTTATTCGTTTAATGATCTCTGTTCCTCATCTGAAGAACATGAGTATTATAAGAGACTTGGAAAATCAATTTAACAGCATAATCCAGAAGTTATTCTCAATCGCATTTGCATACCATAACTAGATCTAGGGAATTACGGCTAATTCAATTGTCCATGTTATTTTGTTATACTAGGTAGGCACTCACCGGCTTTTGAGCCAACAATTTTTTCCACGTTATAAGAGATGTTAAAAAACCGAGAGGTTTTTTGTTCCAAAACCTAGTTGAGGAATTTAGCGGTCGATTTAGTACAAAAGAACCAATATTTAATGTTGTTTCTTGGCCGAAAGTTTGGAGAATATACCTACTGATATTGATTTTGATAATTTTATGTAATTTCAATTACAAGTGCATCAAAACTTTATGTGATTTCAATTAAAAAAACCTTGAAATTTAGATTCCTCCACTTACCTCAAAGTTATCCAATTTGTTGAATAATTACTAGAACCTGTTGAACGAATTAAAAAAAACGTTCGGGACGAAGTAAAACACGTTCGGAATGCATACCGGGAGATCAGTGGAGCGGTTTGAAAAACACCGTAGTCAGCCATGTGTATCGCGCGGGGGCATCATTCGGTAGTGAGTCACTGTTGACGAGTTTCTCAGTTCCTCAATCTGTTGTCATTTTTCTGTGAATCGGTCGAATTCACTCGGGCGGCCATAAGGCTACGCGATTTCTCGAAGAGTCAGTTCCTGCTTATCATTTGGCCTTGGTTTCCGGGTTCACAGAAAAAAGGAAATGAGTTATTAGCTGACTTCCGCCAATTTCCTTTGTGTCAAATTTTTTGGTTTAGATAGTATTCACAACATCACATTCCACGTAGTAAATATCCGTACTATTCTGGTCTACTAATTTCAATACCTAATTATCTTTGACGTAACTAAAATTCATTACTTCGGACATGGAATCGTTGAGCATTGGCTTGAATTCCAATTCGGGAGCCGATGTCATTCGTTAACTTGAAAGAGGAGCACAGATGGCTGTACAATTAGTGGACCGAAAATTAAAGGCAGTGCATACCTTTTGGAATCTGAGAACCATTCCTGACACCTACTGCCAACAATGTCCTGTTTGTACAGTATAATCTCCCTTTGATTTAGTGAATGTAGCAGCCAGTGTTTCCAAAACATATATCCGTTTTTAATCATTATTTGGAGTAAATAGATAGAATCTAAGGTTGGGTTGTAAATTAGTTTTACTGTGTTCGTTGTTAGTTGAAATGGAGAGGAAACTGGTGGCATTGGTGAACAAGTTGAGGTTTAAAGTTCACTAAATTACTTGAAGCAGTTTGGAATAGAATGGCTGAGAAAAATACCGAAAAACGTCAATTGTTAAGGTGTTATACATTAATAAAATATTATTTGTCATCTCATTTGTTACTTACATAAATATCATAAAAGATTTTACATTTAGTGTTTCACTATGATATTATACAGTCCTTACACTTTTTGTTCAAATTGCATACAGAAACATATAATCGTCGAATATTCGATTTCTACCCGGCTTTAACTTCCAAGACATACGTAAATTCAAGGTACGTACTTCTTATCTATTTACACAGTTTTGAACAGTATGTACCCTATGAACTTAACATTATGATCTTTCAGTGGGGGAGAGATGGATTAAAGGATAACATGTCAAGACATAAAGTTAGGAAAGGGGCATTAAGGGCTTAAGTTGTTAGAACGTGTTGATCCTCCTCCCTCCTTCTTGTCGTGTTGTCTTTCACATCCTTTATCCACTTCCATTACCCCGAACATCCGACTTCTATATTCGGAACCTCAACGAAAATAGATTGGTTCGAGATTTACAGCTGCACGCTTCATTAGCGGTATCGAAGTCTCCAAAAATAAATAGCTTTCTTCGTGAAAGTAGTATTTCATTGTGCACTAAATACACCATCTTTTCAATATTAGTAGAAGTTGAGAAATGTTGGATGGAAAGAACTCACTAATCCCAGGTACAAAAATCACAATATTTTAGAGAAAAAAAATTTGCCTCATTTTCTTGTTGACATTTATTACGGGTTGACCAAAACTTTAGTTGATAACAATCCTCCGTGACTGAGAAAAAATCTGACGATTAGGTTGGCAGTGAGGGATTGAGGTTGGAACATTTTTTTGATTCTGAGTTTACCAACGAAGTGTTATTCCAACTTTAGAGACATGAGAATAAAGTCTTCCAAAATCAAAATACTCACTAGCATTTCACATTTTAGCTCTTTCAGAACAATTGAAGTTCCTTGTTATGTCTGTGTGTCTGCAAGTCCTTGTGATGGACAAAACAATGCGAAGTTACATCCAATTCCGTCGATGTTTCCAAGGTTTGTGCTATATGGTCTCCTATAAACTTTGTCGAGATCGGATACTTGGTACCAAGGCACTGCGCTTGAACAAACGTGAAAGTTTTGTAACTACTCATACGATTTCCATACGATTTTGATGATATTTTGAGGGACAGTTTGATGGACACGTAAAATTCTCCAAACCCCATTTTCTCTCTTAATTGTCCGATTCCTTTAAAAACTTGTATGGGAATGACGTTTTGGCAATTTCCTATGAATTTTATCCTGATCTGATCAATTGTAGGTACTGCGCTTGCGCGAACATCGAATCTTTGTATAATGCATAATTTATTATTTTTACATCTGATTCCGATGGAATTGACAAGAATTGTCTGGTTAGGGCTTAATAATGTTCCCCATTCTATCGTGATCGGATACCAATACCTCCACTCCTCAAACGCATAATCCTTGTAAACTTCTGCTCTTTCTATCCGATTAAGAAGGCACTTGGGAATGAAATTTTGAAGGATCCTCATGTATTGGATCATTTATAAAATCGTGCTACGGATACGGGAAGCAATGAACCACATCCACTTGGCAGACCTTTTTTTCAACTGTGATGAATGGAGATTGCAACATAAATACTACACATTTACCTACTTTTTTGAGGGACCAACATGTAAGCTCTGAGAACTTTCTTTCATTAGTATAGGGATAATTACTATGTGATACAAGTAAGTTAAAATTGTTCTATTCAATAGCTAAATCTCCCTGGAGCTCTCGCAATAGGTTAGGTGTACCAATTTGAATTGAGGACTCATTCATACATTTCGAAGAGTTCTATCATTGGTCTCAAGAAAAGTTGAATGTTTCATATTGTAAAACTGTGCCTCAGCTGCTGGCCTTCTGAAATCTCAAGTTCGACACTCCTCTCACAATTTCGTGCCTTTTTTGGTTGGAGTTTCACGTTAGGACGTGACCGATCGATCATCTTTTCGTCTTTGGTTAGGCATGAGTCACACCACCTAAGACGGAGGTCATTTCAAAGAGCGGAACCGTGTTTTGAAAATGCCTAGCGGGATCACCCTTATGGAGATAGGACATATGAGAGGATGTTTACCTAATACACATTCCTCATTTGCTCATTTTTCATTTACCTGGTGAAAATAGCGATGGTGCGAGTCAAAAATTTGAAATAGTGTATCAGGCACTCCTCTTGCTCCCACTTCTACGCTCAAGATAAGTTTATTGCCGTTAAATCTACACATTTTAAAAATGTCAGAAAACTTGGATAGGTGTATTGTCACTCCATCACAGGACTTGTACAATTGGGGGGTGAATAAATGACCCACTGATTACAACCACGTTGTTAAACGCCAAATTGAAAGACAGCAACACATTGAGAGCTGTTAAGTTGATGAGTTTTTTCATGTGTACCGTAGCTGCTACTTCTGAACTAATGGTAATCAATTCGATTGACAAGCACATTGAAGGAATTGGTAGATCATGAAAAATTGACTAATTCATTGGCCACGCTCAGGCCTAACAACAGAATAACGACCGACAGAAACCCATGAAACCAAAATTATTCAGGAAGGTGTAAAACTCGTGAATTTGATGTTGGAAGGTCCAAAAATGTTTAACCTGCTTCGAATACAAAGTCCTTATCTTTGATTGAGTGGGATTAAAAACGCTGCAAACTATTACACAAGAGAATAGCGGACTGACGGCAACATTTTTATTCGATTTTGGTTTATTATTTCCAACAATGAACCTTTGGAATCGACCAAGAAAATATTTTTTTATCGCCCCCTCAAAATTTGTTGGTTTATGTCTCAGGGTACATAGAATCCAAAAATCGAATAAAATTTAGCCGTCCGTCCACCGCACGCGGTACTTTCCTCAGTTAGCATTGACCGATTTTGATGAAATTTGGTAAACAGGCTTCATTTGGGGTCTAGTTATGCACCGGAGATATTGGGTGATGTAGTTCAGTTCTAAGGGTAGAAAAAGAATGGTTGAAATGTTGAATACGCCTTAACTCAAAAAAATTTCATATAAAGGTATTGTTTATGCATCAATTTAAGATAGTTTTGCAATTTTTAGAGACCACACGCGGAGTCCTGTAGGAAAAACCGTTCGCTCCCTACGATAACTTAAGGGTTGGACTTATGATTAATCAGAAACACGAGTGTGAATAGGAAAAGAGGCCTAATCTCCGTTCAAATTTTAGCTGACCAAAATGAGATGTTTTTCTTCATGTTGATTACTGGTAACAATGGCGAAGTCGTGTTCTTTGCAGACGAGTGATCTATATAGAAAAATAATAAACCTTTGTGTAAAAATTTTCAGCGTTTTTGGATTCTACGTACCTTGAAACGTGAACCATCAAATTTTGAGAGGAATTAAAATTGTTTTTCACGTACAACCAATCGTTCCTAGGGAAAACTAACTTCCTCATTTTCCACCCCACAAAAATCGTTCACCACTCATTGGAAAGCTCTCAATTTACTAAACATAAGACATAAAATGTCTCTCGTGGTTGCGTACTTGTACGGAAGCTGTATCCATTTCTTGGTAAATTTCAAAGGTTTATTATTGTAAATGATAAAAATTATTTTAGATAATAAACCAAAATTGAAATTACGTCAAAGAAACCAGCCTCACACGAGCTTGGGAATAGAACCTTTTCAAAATATACTCGTATCTAACGGGTTGTCAGTTGTAGATGTACAAGGACTAAGTAGCTCCCAAGACAAGATTTATCTATAAGGGGTTGCGACATTCCCGAAGATCCCTTGCCCTATTTTGGCGAGTAAGACAAACCTCGCATTATCTTACAATGGTCGTTCGGACGTGGTTACAGGAGTTCACAATGGTATCAGGCGGAACGCTTGCAAAGCATTGGTGAGCATTCAGGGCGGCAGAAGGTGTCGAAACCAATCGGTCTCCATTCCACTCGGAATGAATGACTCAGAACTCCTTGCCATGATATTATAGTTGACTTGAAATATAAATAATGAATTAACAGTTAAATGAGATCTGTGTCATGAGGGTGATGGGTTGTTTTGTGGTAACTTTACATAAAACAATTTACCAAATAGCCATGACATTGAAAACCAAATGGGTCTGACTGAATACCAGATGAAACCAAGCACCTACAACTTATTGAACATTTTTAGGGTAAACTGTGCGCGTCTAGTGGTTAAAACATTGCATTTGCTTCCGAGTATACAAAATAGATTTTAGGAAATTAAAAAACTCCAAATTTTTATTACAACCTTCCACTCTCAATTTACGTTTTGAACCTTACCGAAAATAATTTTCGTTGGTAAACAATTATTGTTGGTAAAGTGACTGTCAGTGTGTCCACAAATCCTTTGTTCCCGTTTGATTCAAAAAGTCCACAAATAAATCCATCACAAAAATACCATCATATTTCGATCAGATATTCAAAATTTTTACGCTCGAACCTTTTGAAAAAATTATTCCAAGGAAAACTTGGACTTGTGATATCGTAGATTTACATTTTCTACAGTTATAATTATTTATTCAATCGACAACACTCTTGTTACTGACAAAACTGTACCAAATTACTCGAAAAATCCGATGAGAGCTGGTAATCTTTCAAATTCAGCCCCCAAAGTTCCTATATGTAACGTGATTTGTTGGTATTTTGCTTTGTTTTAGCGTATTTTTGAAGAAATTAATGTCACTCGGACGATTACTCGAGCAATTATTTTTGAAAAATGTGAAGTTTGTAACAAAATGTGTTCATAATAACTAGAGAAGAGACGTGTTCGTTAACCAGTAATTTTGAACTACCCGAGTAGGTACCGTTGGTTTCGTGGAGACGAGTAGAACATGAATATGAACTAGTAAAATTTTCAAAACATGCCCTGTATGCGGTAGTGTGGTATGGTATACCGAAAACCGAAAACAACAACAAACGGGTAAGTAGTTCATGAGTTAGAAGGGACAGTAAAAGTATTAATAGAGATTTTGAAGTAAAAAATGGAAACTTTGATAATCCGGTAATCCACTCATGTTGCACGAATGGGATTTTTAGGTGTTATCTCTATTTTCTCAACTGATTATTGATTCTTTGCACCCGTTCCAACGAAAGGTAAAGTTATCTCCATCAAAAGGGCAGTAATCTTGACAAGTTTGATGATTCGTAGGCTAGGTAATTTCTAGGAGTACTTATAATACTCTCTAACTAATGATCGTGTTTTTTCATTTGGCATGTTTTTACTCCTCTACCTACTTGACTTGCTGGTACGTAGACGATAATTATTGTGTTCTTGTAAATTGCGCAACTAACCTATTTATTTACGGATGCGATTTTGATTGCAAAAAAGATAAAATCACAAGATACCTAAGTCCCCAAAAATAACATTTTATTGCTTGTTCATGTTCTTTGAGTCTGCCACTTTTTTTTCCATTAGTCTCAGCCGCTCTAGTTCGACTTACGTGATCCGTTTTCCGTCCAATTTTTTCTTCTCTGCGACCGTTCCTTCGACTTTTTCCGGCAATTTCCTCTCTCGACTGATTGGCTGTTGTTCTAAAATAAAACGGTAGCTCTCGCCCCAGTGTTCTCTTTCTGGCCGACGTCTGTTAGTCATCCTTTCGTTGCCGTATCATTGCGACACCTCATCCTAGGAGATGCGTCACGCAGACAGCGTTAATGTCTCCTTTTTCGGGAGAAAGTAAGATTCCTTAAAAGCCGTTTTAATGATGCGGTATAAGTAAGGAATGATTAGGTAGGTACGAAGTAAGAGCAGCACTAAGATCAGTCATACCAAGTAAACAGTTATGTTCGTATGTCTCACGACATTCTATCACACAGAGTAACATCGTTATACGGGTAGTGTAAGATCATGACTAGCAACCAGTACCTGATCTATAAATGGAGATTCATCTGTTCGAAATAATTCGTTCCAATTATAATCGCTAATTACTGATTACGGGCGTCACGGATTGTTAGGAGCGGCAGACGGACAAAAATCCAACCTGAAAAGGTTTATCTTATTTTTCTCCATATAAATGAACCAACCAACGTACTCAACTTTTGTGATTATGTACCATTACTTGGGAAATGTTGTACACAAGTACCTTATAACTAATAATGGACAACAAAAACACCGAGAATGACTTCCAGTAAGAAGAGAATTTACTACATTAATATAAAGGAATCACATTGTATCGGCTTTGATGTTGACTTCCCGAGAACAAAGTTTTTCGGGTTGTTCTAGAAACTGTATACCTAGGTACTTGAAATTGGGCAACTTGTCGATATCAACATGGCGAACAGAGAAGCTGGATACCGTAGGCACACATCTACGGGCTAATTTTCCTATTCAATTTGCTAACTCCACGTTCATCACCCCATAGATCATGCAAATTGAACAAACTGGTAATATTAGGAGGGCCGTGGGCGAGTCGAGTCGTGTTCCCTGATTGCGCGTCAAGGACTTGACAGGTGCGGTGATACACTCTTCCTCCAACTGATAACGAGCTATGGAACAGGCAATCAACAACCTACGTTCCCGTTCCAAACCAGAGTTTTCTGGCACTGTGATTCGCCCACTCTATACGTTTCAGGGCCCATAGATAGTTGGCCAGTCAAGTTTTTCTTTTCTAAAGTTGCAATTACGGCACCTACATTCTTCGGGAATGTGTTATTCAAATAACCAGCTGCGAAAAAAAGAGCTGGGAGTATGAGGAAATGTTTAAATTTACTACCAGTTGTAAATTTCAACCTTGAGGACTTCCACTCACATCGATGTTTTATTTCGACCATCCAACAATGAGCAAAAATTCAATAGGTGCCTTTTTCAATTTATGAAGAAAAAAAAACCTTCATGTTGAATGTTTCCAAGCGAAGGTATTTTGATATTTCAACAACAATTTTTCACTTCTTAGAAGGGACTGACTAGGTAAAGCTTTGGAGAACATATCGAATTTCATAAGTTTCGGTCCATGGAAAAGTACTGCGATTTAAAAAAAAATGTGATGTAGCAATTCTACGCTCGTTGAAACATAAATTAACACAAAATTTTGAGGATAACAAGATCAATTTTGGAAGTTAACAACTTTTTTCGTTCTATTCCAAAGGTTTATAACAACTATGATAAATAAAAACTATGATGATAAAAATAACTATGATGACAAAAATTATGAACATACTGTCTCGTAAACATGTATAAATATATATTTATATAAATATAAAAATATGTAAATATGTTTTTGACAGGTGATTTGGTTTCCTAGCATGCTTCGAATATTTGCAGGAATGAGGATTTTATAGATTATTTCTGAAAAGGAGAACAATTGAATACATGTCACCTACATTCTCACATATAGGTTAAACATTTTAGGTAAATTCCTCTAAAATTTTCAGGTAAATGGCAGAAGAAATCGAGAAAGCAATTGACAAAAAATGGAGTAAAAGAAGGAGAGTGACTAGCGAAAATTATCCGTGGAAATCTTTTCCAGATGAAGAGCTCCTTTGTTCACGGTTTTCACTGAGAAGTCTTGTTCTGTAATGTATGTATTCTTGAAACAGAATTCTCGTAAAATATTTTACATTTATGAACTGAAGACCAGTAACATTATATAAAGGAAATCGAAGTATTCCACTACTCCAATTCCAATACTCATTCGAGTAGGTAGGTACCCATCTCCCTAACACTCTCTTTTCTAATTTTCTAACGCAATTCCAGACCTATTCGTTGAGTTATTGTCAACACTTGATTAAAGATCTAGGGAACATTTCAAAATCCATAGATATCCAGCAAGAAAAAACCATAATTCTAAAGGTGACGGAGCTCAGCAGGAAGCTCAGTAGAAAATGATAATAGAGTATGAGGCAACCTCCTTGAACTTCCCTGAGGCGTGACTTGCTGCCGCACTGAGTAATCTCGAATAAACAGCAATTTTCTGACGGGACTTGATTGCAACTTATCCTGAAAGTGACTAGTAACAAAGTCACTATTAAATATTTTGAACTGCTTATTGCGATTCCGGTTTTAAATTGTTTTGTAGTTCTTTGTTTGAATAAAATGAATTGAACCAAGAAAAGTAGATTTTAAAAAAATTGTTTTTTGAAAGATAAATTTACTGTCTCTAGACAAACTATTGAAGATAAAGTAAATTATAGATACATGATAGAATACACAAAACAGTAATTCTCTTTAAGAAGCTGAGAACACGCATATTTTAAAAACTCCATTTATTTGTGAAGTCGAGAGGAAACGTTTCAATTTAACACCTCTTAGATTGTTCAAAAGAAAGAGTGCGAAACAACAAACCCTGAATACCAGTATCACTGCTTAAAAACTTTTCAAAACAGTAATCAGAAACATATTATTTCTTTTCAAAATCAGGTGCTGTGACTAGACCGAAGGGCATAACAACGCGAGCAACCGTGGAGCACGGCTCCGGTAGATTACAGTGACGCAATGCTACGTAGGGAAAGGTATAATGAGTGATGCCACTGATGCCTCTTCTTTGACACAGATTCCTGACCGGAACTTCGGTGCCACACTTTATCTCTGTCGAGAACTTCCTCTGCCTCTAGTTTCGTGATGATCTCTGAAATGGTAAAAAGGTTTGAAAAATATTCCCAGGTAGTTCCAGAACGTGTACATACTCATGGGTTCCTTGTTCGGCTTACCATTTTCAGCTTTCCGTTCTCAGTTTTTTCGGCCATCAGTATACGATTAGTTGTGTCATATTATTTACTTGGTGTACGCTTTTGAATCCAGGTGAGCATGATACACATCTATAGTCCAGAGTGTGCCATGTTCAGGTATCAGGTAACCACCTAGTAGGATAAAACGACGACACAACGTGCTTCGTAAATGTAAACCATGATTACGCAAATCCAAGTGAAATGTGAGAGTACCTGAGTAATACTCTCACAAAGATGGTAGGAGCTGGGCCGAATTAGGGTTTACGTAAAAATACAAATCCCACGTTCTATTCCATATGCGATTATGTACCTATTAATCTATTTCATCGCAATTATGTACCTGTTCACTCGAGGAGGAGGCGTAAATCGTGGATATAAATTATCTGCTGTAATCATGGGCACTGCAGTTTGGTACAGTTGGAGATGATGAGGAGAAGTGGTAACCGCACGAAGCAATATCAGCTGTAAGATTGGTAATTAAAATTTCACTTCTGTTCATCTCAAAACAAGGCAATTCGGTACTCATCCATCTCTCAAACGCTGCAAATTATTACACAATTGTTTATGATTATTTTGTATAGATCACACGGCTTTGCTATTAATACTACCAACCAACATGAATCGCATATTGGTAAGCTAAAATTTGAACGAAGATTAGGCCTCTTTTGCGATTCACACTCGCATTTCTGATTTATCGTAAGTCCAACCCTTAAATTCTTGTAGGGAGCGAACGGTTTTTCCTACAGGGCTCCGCGTAGTCTCTAAAAATTCTATATATTCAGTACTATTTTAAATTCATGGTAAAACAATACCTTCATATCAAATTTTTATGAGTTAGGGCGTTTTCAAATCTCCAAATCTTATGTTTTTCAACCCTTAGAAATGACCTACATCAACCAAAATCTTCGAGGCACAACTAGACCCCAAATGGAGCCCGTATATCAAATTTCATCATCAGTCAATGCTAATGGAGGAAAGTGCCGCGTACGGAGGGACGGACGGCCGAATTTTTATTCGATTTTCGGATTCTACGTACATTGAAACGTAAACCTAAAAATTCTGAGGGGGGGGGGGGTGGTTAAATTTTTTTCTTGGTCGATTTCAATGGATCATAATTGAAAATAATAAACCAAAAGCAATTGCGAGAAATTTAAGTCAGTCGGGTCAACGGCTGGAGCGCTGTACACCAATACATCACCTCATTACACGAGGAAGTAATATCCATTTTGTCCAACCAAAACCCTCCCCATCCAACCAGGTAGTTATCGGTTTTTCATCTGTAAGGTTCAAGCTTTGAGCGGGAAAAATTAAAAAACGTCTGCCAAGTTGGGTGGGCAGTATAGCTTCCTCACTCATTGTAACATGGACGTATAGAATCAGTTGGCGAAAAAATTATGATTCAAAGAGTTATTGAATACCAAAATATTGGCGATAATATGCGGGATAGGGTTGCAGGTATTAATGTTTATAATATTTTTATAATTTTTATAAGGTATAATAGTTTATAATATTTTGTATTTTCAACGTAGAATTTTATTTAGCGGTCCACCGTCTAGGACCTAAACCACACAATCCCTGAAAATTTCATCCAAATTGGTTGAATAGTTGCGGAGTTTTGGTAGTAACAATAAATTTAAAGTTCGCGCATGCGCAGCGGCTATTGCTTGACCAATTTGATTGAAACTTATAGGGTGTCTCTTAGAAGTTAGTCCCTAACTAACCTCCAAATTTGAGCAAAGTCGGTTCATTAAAAACCGAGAAACCGAGGTTCCAGGAAATTCACGTTTGCGCATGCGCACTCGCTCCTATTGGTCCGAAGGTGCTGAAATTGATAGGGGACCGTCTAGGACCTAACCCGCACAATCCCTGAAAATTTCATCAAAATCGGACCACAGGTTAGTATAGTTTTGCCCGGGACAAGGATTGACCACAGACAGACCGACAGACAGACAGACCGACAGACCGACAGACAGACAGACACGGAACCAAAATTGTTCGGGAAGCTCTAAAACGCAAAAAGCAAGTGGAAATTTTGATTTTGGAGGACATTTTTTTTTCACTTCTTTCACGAATACAAAGCTTCCTTACCTTCGGTAGTGAGGAAGCAAAATCAAAACCAATGGTACCAGTGTGGATTTCAATTCTTCCATTGGATTAGTACTTTTAGAATAATGTTATCTACTCTGCACTCAGTTATGCAATACTGGGTGAACTGGTTCAAGTTCTCACAATTTTTAGTGGGATGTATGTAGGCTCCAGATACATCACCTCGTGACATTTTTCATCTCAACTTGGAGTGCAGTCGGCCGAGTCTGTCCCACTTATCCAACATCAAGTAGTCACGACTTAGGTTCACGATACAGCGCACCTCTCGAACTGAACACAAGACCAGTCTAATAAGACTCCTTTGTTATGTGGAAATTAGTGTTGAATATTTGTGAACACAAATGATCAAGAAAACGTTGTTTGTTGTAATAGTTGTAGCTTTGAACACAAAGATAGCCAAAATTAGTCTCGTACTAAAACCTACATCAAAAGTTATATTAGTCTTTATTAATTAGGTCTTTACTTTATTCTAGTGTAAAAAAAAGTTACCAAAAGGCATAGATTCGTATTTACGATGCAACACGCAACGTTGTAATAAAAAGTGACAAACTGTAAGGTGAAGTGGTTAACAACATATTATCCAATCTGCCATGTATAACTTCAATACAATCCCTTGGAAAAACTAACACAAACATGCCGGTGCTATTATTTTCAATCACCTTGTCATCTTACATAGGATGAACACACTCAATGTGTCATAACTTCAAGGAATCGAATCAACTACTTTCCAACGAAATCTCCCTACATCTGTCAGTCTTTTTCGTTCAAAACACGTAACTTGTTGTTATCAAATACTCTAAATGGGAAAGTGAAAGAATAAGCTTTCGAGAGAAAAAGCTTTCTCAAGAAATGCCAGAAAGAAAATAAGAATGAACGTAGTCGTCACGAACAAAGAAAGGGACTGGCACGGAGTATTGTGTTACGCGGCGGTACGACATCACATATCTGATGACATTTGTTCCAAAGAGCAGTAGCGACCAGCGAGAGCCGTGACATATTCTCCAGCCCTTGCCGATCCTGGTTTTGCAAGGATTGTGACAGCGCGAGAAATTCCGCCGAACCGTACTTACCTACCCGATTTGGCACATTCGATTTTTTCCCCGCTTGTAGTTTGGTTGGCAGTCAAGCGGTGAATACTTTCGATCTGAAAATTTTCTCTGAGAATTATTGAATTGCCCAACGCATTGTTTGATATTCTGGTCGTGAGCAATATCAGAAAATTGTTGGTAATGCAACACTACGATCAATTTCTGAATTGCTTTTAATGGAGATTTTGCGTAGGTATCGAATTTCACCTAAACAAATGGTAAGGAGAATTCTCCACGTCAGAACTAAGTGTAAACAGCTGCTCCATGTGTAAACAGCTAAAAGTCCATGTGTAAACAGCTGCTCTTTGTCACCTTATGAGGAATATAAATGGGCCTAAACCATGCAAGACAAGTCTGATGATGACGGTTGACAGCCAATTCTCATCTATAGAGCGGAAGTGTCGGCAGACGCGTGAAGTGACTTTGCAGCCTAGAGGTGCTCTAGAAATTGCGTGCGCTTACCGAGTGTCTTATCCATCCAGCTATTGGTTTAGAGAGGATAAGAATGTTCGGCAGGACGGAGTGCACCCTGGGAAGAAAAAGAATGCAAACTGGCAAGATAAATGGTCGGGAGAGCATGGAGGAAGGTGGACTGCACGGCTAGTACCATATATTCACACATTGATGGACAGAAATATGGAGAATTCAAATTCCTTATGAGGTTCTTCACAGGACATGGATTTTAAGCCTACCTGCTCGAAAGATATCGGCCTTAACTTGTTTGCTCTGCCCGAACAGAGAAGACGATGTTATGCACACTCTTTGAATGTAAAAATGGGTGGCTGAAAGAAATCAGCTACAAGCATAACAAGCATAACGCCTCAAGAGTCATCACCAGAACTGTTGTCAGCAAGATGCTGGAAAGTGAAAAGAACTGAAGCCTTGTGCCTTAGAAGAAGGAAAAGAAGAAGGAAAAGGAAGTGATGTGCCAAGAATGGGAGAGAGAGAAGGGAGGACCTGGTCTGTCTTTTCACCCAGAACTGATGAAGCACACTAGAACTCAGCCCGAAGTTGGTAATGTGTTAAACGTTTTCGGGCCGAGTTTCAACGTCGGAGAAAAGGAGTTTTTTTAGTGACCCTTCAGTTATCTCACGAGATCAAACTCCACCTGTGGATCTCAAAAATGATCTCACCTGCTTAGCGGAAAAAAAATCCGTATGTCGCCCCGGGGCGGATACAAAACTTCTTCCTAGGGTATTGGGTGGTATTGGATGGAGGGGGCAAAAATATTTCAGACTGCTGTTGATTGATGACTGGAAGAATCGAATACCCACTAATTATTTAAATTTCTCATATCTTTGACGGATAGAATAGTATGTGGGAGGCTGGGCCGTTCTTCGTTACTCGTCAAATCATTGGGAACCCGGTGATTGGATGTTTTCCCATCTTATAATCACTAGATCATTTTTCGATTGTTTACGGGTGATTTATTGATTATTCTGACCTGCTAAACGTTCACTCTCGTCGAAGATCGACGGAAACGACTCCACCAAAATAAAAGGTTGAACACACCGAGGTTTCTTAGAGCTCTTTGTGGGTACTCGTCGGGTAGGTACCAGGATTAGAACTGATGGATTAAACGTATAATAAAACAAAACGTTTATTTTTAAACAGGTACTGCGTCCAACAATAATTACGCACAATGGAGGTCCTAGGACAACATGACAGCATTCGTTACGTACCCTTACTGAACAGCAACATGTAATCCATGATAGATGATAACTACCACCTAAAAATCCAAAACTACCTATTTTAAATGATTAAAAAACAATATATTGATATCGACAGTTTTCAACAAGGGAGTTTTGAGAATTTCAACCTCTACTTAATAGTAACTAAAACCAACTGCCTTGGTACCTAAGAAAAGTGTCCCGTTTGGTGGACTGAAGGGTTTTATTTTTATTCGATTTTCGGACTCTAGTTTCCTTGAAACGGCAAATTTTAAAGGAGTCTCTATTTAAATGTCTTTGTCTTGCTTACCGCCAGATGGAGTCCTTGAAGGGCTCAATGCTGAGATCATGACTTCTTTTATTTTATTGTGTTTTGTTTTATTGTCTACGTAGATTGTATCGCAACGTTGTATAGAAGAATTTTTAATTTGTATTCGAAGTAGAAAAAGTCGCAGTCTCATCGATTCATCATTGAACACGAAGATTCTAGAATGATATGTTCATTATAGTTATTACTTATTGTTAATACTAATAAAGAGAACATGAATCATGAAAAATGGAAAAAGAAAGAAACCGAAAGGGAAATAAATCCTCTAAATATTTGGAGGGAAAGTCGGTTTAGTCAAAGGCAAATCGTTTCAAGGTACAAGTCGGCGACTGAGGTCTGATATAGTTCTCGAGGAATTTGCCGCGAAATGTCCATTGTTCTACGTGGAGTGCGGCACGAGTCAGAATAAGAACAATAAACTACGCACCTGAGGCCACCGTCTTCCAAGGAGCTCAAGGTCGCAACTGGCACAGAGAATTTCCTGACTGACATAACTGATGAAGATAATAGTTCAATAACACTCGTAGATTCCTTCACAAAGGATAGATTGAAATTAGCGAACATACCGGCGGATCCAGAAGTGAGACAAGCATACACTACTTACTTTCTGTTACACTCGAGAATTTAGTCATTCTGAGGTTTCAGTATCCAATGTGATATTAGGGAAGGAAGCTACCAAAAATGAATGTGTAATAAAAACAAAGAAGGAAGAACAAATAAGGTAATTAGGACAATAACATCAATGTAATACAATATCTCGTAATCTTTTTACTTCTGACGCCACATCCTCTTGGAAGAGGGGACATAGGAAACACCACAACATGTTGGTCATCAAAATAAGAATGTGTAACATGATCGTAGATTCCTTCCGGGAAGGTCAACAATAGTACGATAGTGTGGATAGGGAGCAGCTTTACTTGGCCCTGAGGAGCCTTGAGATACCCGAAAAGCTAGTAAAACTTGTTCGAATGACATTAGATAGCCCTGAAAGTGTGGTTAGAGTGAAGAATTGTCTGTCCGAGCCATTTCGAACTCGTAGAGGTCTGAAGTAGGGTGATGCCCTTTCCTGTCTCCTCTTTAGTGTCGCCCTGGATAAAGTTATAAAAGAAGCAAATTTGGATACCAAGGGTGCAATTTCTCATAAGTCTGAGAAGGTTTTGGCGTATGCTGACGATTTGGATATTATTGCTAGGCATCAGCAAGCTCGTCCACCGCATTGCAGAGAGCGGGTGAAAGGATGGGGCTCACAGTGAACTGTGAAAAGACCAAGTACATGGTAACAAGTAAACCTAGCCCCACAAGTTGTATTTCACTGGGGGGGGGATACGTCAATAAATAAAAGCAAGGCTGCTAGCAGCAAACCGAGCATACTGTGCACTCTTGAAGCTGTTCCGGTCGAAAATGCTCTCCCGTGCAACGAAGCTAACGCTCTACAAAACGCTAGTCAGGCCAGTAATAACGTACAGATGCGAGACCTGGACTATTCTGGAAAGAGATTCCGCCCTGCTCGACTTGTTCGAGAGAAAATTTTGAGGAGAATAATCGGACCAGTTTGTGATGGTGGAACATGGAGGAAAAGGTACAACAAAGAGTTATATGATATCTACCGTGATGTTCCACTATCCAACTTTGTCAAAGCTCCCCGCTTAGATGGATGGGCAGGCCATGTGATAAGAATGGGTGAAGCAAGGATTCAGTACAAGATTCTTATTGTGAATCCATGGGGACAACGGAAAAGAGGTCGACCTCGGGCCAGGTGGATGGATCAAGTGGAGAGCGACGCCCAAACCCTGGGATGTATTAATTGGAAGTCCACAGCCAGGAATAGGGACGAATGGCGAAAAGTTGTTGGAGCGGCCAAGATCCACATCGGATTGTAGCGCCAAGCAAGAAAAAGAAGAACATGATCGTAGATCGCTCCAATTTTTCCGCCTACCAAAGTCTTTCTGTTGGAACAACTGAATTAACAATAATTGTTATCATCAATCGGGATATCACTAATTATTGGTGATATCCCGATGTGAAACTCATCCGACAAAGTTTGACAATTTTCGGCTGAATTTTCTAACCTAACAAAATGGTTAAGTAGTAAAATATAGGTAACCTAATAATACAAAACATTTCAAATTATCTTAACTCTTTGGCAGGGACAGATTCGAATTCTTGTTCGGAGGGATACCTGCTTATTAGGCATACATGCCGGCTGATAGATCTTTTAGAAGGATACAGGCATACCTTTCAGGCATGTAAACTCAAAATGAGGAACCCTTGCCATAAAAGTTATCAAACACGTACCTGGCAGAGGCAAAGTCAGTGATTTTGGTTTATTATTTTCAACAACGAACCTTTGGAATCGACCAAGAAAACGCTGCAAATTATTACACGATGGTTTATTATTTTTCTATATTGATCACTCGTCTGCAAAGCCACCAACGATCCAACATGAAGAAAAACATCGATCGCATTTCGGTCAACTAAAATGTGAACGGAGATTCGGAGATTCTTTTGCGATTCACACGCATGTTTCTGATTTATCGTACGTCCAACTCTCAAGCGTGGTCTCTAAAAATTTAATACTATCTTAAATTGATGGAAAAACATTACCTTTATATCAAAATTTTTTGAGTTAGGGCGTTTTCAAAATTTCAAAATTCATTTTGACCCTTAGAAGTGACAACATACATACAGTACATCATCCAAAATCTTGGGGGCACAACTAGACCCCAAATGGGGCCTACATACCAAATTTCATCAAAATCGGTCAATGCTAAGTGGGAAAAGTGCCGCGTACGGCGGACGGACGGCCAAATTTTTATTCGATTTTTGGATTCTACGTACCTTGAAACGTAAACCAACAAATTTTGAGGGGTGTTAAAAAAAATTTTCTCTTGATCGATTCCAAAGGTTTATTATTGAAAATAATAAACCAAAAGCGAAATTGATCCAAATTTAAAGCTTCTTGCAGCAATTGTACTAATACGTTATATTAGCTTCTGAGGCATCAGGAATATGTAATAAAGAGGGATGAAGGTCAGAGGGTTCCAGGACTGACTGCCATTCCGAAGACCCTAATGCTGAAACACAGTAGGTTATAGTGGATGCCCATCACCGTTGACGTAATCATCTCTTTCGTAATACGGCAGCACAATTTATTACTATTCAAGGACGCATTCACATGACGAAGATTGGAATCAGTCCAATTCACACGTATTTTCTCTTGTGACTTCTTGAACTTCCATTATTCAGAGCACTACACCATCACCCATCGAGTTATCTGATAACAGTTTTCCTATTCCGTCTGACAAAAGTTTTGCTTCGGTCATCCTCCGCTAAACGTACTCCTGTACTTCGAAGGATTCTCAGAAAAAGAACAAAAACACTGCAAAAATGGTTACGCAAGAGCTGACAATGGAAAGTGCCTCTGTGAAGGAGTGACCAAGGCTAGCAGTCCGTTGCATGAAAGTGATGGCACCATGGGTCATCGAATGGTTCCTGGATTCATTCACTTGGAAACTTGTCTTTTCCTCAGAGATCTCTTGTTAAAAAATAACTAAGTTGCCCAGAGCGGTGAATGATTTTAACGTAAATCTAACCATGTTGGTTCCCGAAATCGCGTCTATTTGGTTCAATCATGGTAGTACATCAAATACCTAATCGAGCATTTACTCATTGTCTACTATAATTAGATTCTTTGCATTTATACAGTATTACTTAATCGAATTAACTCTACTGTATAACTCTTAAGTAATATATTTTTTTGTGTGCATGCGTACTGATTATGTATGCAATTTTAATCCTCAGAAATTTTCTCCCGAAGTTTTTCTTCATAAGAAAAATTTCAGAAAATTCCTGCGATTACAATCATTTTAATTGGCACTCCTCAATTTGAAATGTACCCCTTTGGATCAATCGTAATATCCATCGAGGTATTTCGTATTTTCTCATTCTTTCCGTACTTTCGAATCTAAAATTTCTGAAAATCCAACAAAAAACACTCTAAAGCTATTTAAATGAATAATAAAAACACCTGCATGTTTATATAATTTAGTTTTAGATCAAAAATAATATTAGTTAACCTTCAATACAAGGAAAGCTCTATAGCAATGTTCGTATTCAGGATGCTTTCAATAGAGGGTCCCTTCCTGGCCAGAAGGTCGACAACCGACCTTGGGAACCTGACGGGAGCGGTTCAACAAATTGGAACCAGCAGAAATGGAAGCGAATGATTCTCAAGAGGTGGCCCATGGACCAAAAAAAAAAAAAACATTATTCGGAATAATGATGGATCCGGATATTGTGATTATATACCCCCATTTAATAATGACCACAAGTTGATCATCGAACCTTGCTTGGGACCGTAAATTCTTTCCAATATCTCTGTACGTTTGTGCCAGAACCTCCAACAGAAAATTCACAATCAACATTCTTTTAATAAAGAGAACAAACACACCTCTGATTGAAATACACTTGATTATAAAGAACTGCTTTTCCTAAATTGTTTCGAGACGGTTTCATGTTGCCATGAATTTTCGAATTAAAAAATGAGATAGAAATTATCCTTCATAATTTATATGAAACTATTTCATATATTTATATTCATTTGTGGAACCATAGCCGATAAATGAGAGAAGTCCAAAATGGGTGCTTATTGAAAACCCTGGGAGCAATGTTTACTCCAGTTGATCAAAACGATATTAATGATATTCCTACATTTCATTCTAATGTTTTCATACAACCATCACAATGTATATTATAATGCTCCTTGAAAATGAATTTTGGATGCAATTTCAGAAAAATAAGACTCATTATACTGAAGGAGAAATTAAATGAATACTTGAATTAATCCAGCCCTCTACGTGACTATCCAAATTCTAGGTATGTAAAACACAGATGGAGAGAAAAATACTCAGCATTTTCAATTCAGGGTTTTTATTATCCAATAGTCTTCCTGTACATAAAGGTATACATTAAAAATAATGTAAAATTGTAAAAAAGGGGTTTTCTTTCTGTGCATCACATACAACTAATTTGGGTCCTTCAAGTTGGAAATAAATCAATAATATTTCTACTTGCAGTAATTTAGCTTTTCGTACAATTTTAGTTTCGTCCAAATGTCTCGCGATCTGTTTGTGATCTGTTATGTTGGATCTGGGAATAAATTTAATGTTTCTCTAATTTTTTGAAAATTCCGATTCAACAGAGATTAAATTTCTGTCTGACCTATTGGTAGAGTTAATTCTCACTCATACCTAGCCAGTCATCAAAAGTGACGAGGAGGTACTGATCATACGAACCAAGGAGGATCCAATCAAGGAGATCTAACTCTAATGGGGATGTGCACACCCTTCCCAAGGATATACCGAAATATGGTGGAAGGTAGTCATTCATTGGGACTCGACAGGATTGCATCTTTAGCAACTGAGAGAGCATTCACACATCAGTTACATTGAATAGTGTTGTTAGAGATATCCGACAGCGAGTAACACCCATCCCTGGGATGGGCACAGGATGTTGACAGGCGACCGTCGCTAACGGATCATTGTGATGCACGTTTCAGCTAGAAGCTTTGTGATACAGGAGTTTAGGTGCCATTGTGATGCAACGTCGGCCGGTCCCTTCTATATGAATTATTTATGTACCTAGGTAGTAGTGAGAGTGCATCTCTTATATACACCTCAGGTGGATTCTTATTTGCATTGTTTTGCATTAATTTTTACAAGATGCTCAGACTATTACCTGCCACCTAATCTACTTTGATTTCTATGATATCATCTCTTCGCGTTCTTCCTCTTTTGTTGAAAATTATTCAAGGCTGTTGCTATAATTATTTCCGTTTCGCGGAATTAAATTCGAAAACATGAATCAATAATACTCTTCATACGACTTTTTCGGATAAATCTGAAGAACTTACGTGATTACCAAAAAGTTCATGAGATATCATTACCGCAATAGGAACGAGTCTTAACGTCCTTAACGTCTCTAAAATTTTGAAAGCAAAGAAATACAAAGATCTCCTACCTTTGGAAGCGAGATACCAAGGGGAATGCTCCATGTTTCATTATGACGATATGCTGTATTTTTGTTTGTATTATTTTCAATAATGAACTTTGAAATCGAGCAAGCAAAAGGAAATTTTAACCCCCTTCAAATTTTGATGGTTTAGGTTTCAAGGTAGATATGTAGAATCCAAAAATCGAATAAAACATTTTTAAAAGACACCAAATTTGGAGTCTAGTTGTGCCCTGAAGCTTTTGGTTATTGTCAGTCATATCCAAGATGGATAAATGGGGGAAAACATTTTCAAAACAACTTAGCTCGAAAACATTCAATATACTGGTAGGTATTACTTTTTCATTAATTTGAATTTTAGAAATTTTTTAATGATTTATTATTTATTATTTACGACAAAACCATGGGTAATGCCAATTACCTAATTATTAATGTTCATGAGGGTTTTATCATCAATTCAGAAGAGAGTTCAATTTCTAGAAACGAATAATACCTCTCAGACGATGAAAAATTGTTAATTGCGATTTAAATGTGAAATTTATCAGAACACGTGTGGGTACCTGCCAGCCTTGGTCCCTAGCCCCGAAGGGCCCAAATCCTCTTTATCTCACCAACCATTGGTTCTTAGAAGGTAGTTGACATTTCTCTCGGGAGGTTGGTTTGGACGAATGATAAGTCAGAACATGAGTGCGAATCGCACATGAACTTTCTCTGACGGGAGTGAGACCAATTTCAGCTGATCAACGCTATCTTTTTTCGTTCGTTTCTTTGAATAAATTATAAAATAGTATTTCATGTCTCTCAATGTTGCGCTTCTTTTAACTGAGTATCAAATTTAGTAACGATATTTTGCAGGTCAGTACTTGATTAGTACCTTTGCGCGATGATATGGTTGGTAGGTACTATCAGAAAAGCCGTGATCTTCGCAAGCGGATGATCTTTGCAGAGAAATAATAGGCCGTTCTGTAAAACCGGAGTTGAGTAGAACGTTGTCTATTTCCACAAAAATAATGAGTTACAAGTTAAATCGATTTCGACGGTTAGGTCATCATCAGTAACAAACAATAACTCTGATGATGACCTAACCGTCGAAATCGATTTAACTTGTAACTCATTATTTTCGTGGAAATAGACAACGTTCTACTCAACTCCGTTTTTATTAAAATGGTTTTCCACAATCTCATCGCGAGTGATTTTATTCGTATAGGCCGTTGTGTAATAAGTGTTTTGTTAATTTAGTCCAAACGTCACAATCATGGAGTACCTAAATATTGAGTCATTGAGGGGATTGTTTAGAATGAGTTTATGAGAATCTCTTGGTGAACATCCTGCTATGATTCTGAATAACGTTCTAGTACCAGAAATTTTCATCTAATATCCAGAACAGAGCCAAATTTTCAATAGTATTTCAAAAAATAATTAAAAGGTAATAATAATAACCAGAATTTTTGGAGCACTCCATGGAGCCACATTTAAAACATCAATGGTGAAAATTGTTAAAATGTGTCTTCAAGGGGGTCTCAAGGGGGTGTTAAGGAGGTCACAGTCGTTTGCGCGTTCCAGGTTAATAAACCTGTCTGAAAAAAAGGCTTTTCCCATTTTTCGCTAGCAATTATTGTTTGATTTTGATGATTCCAACGACAATATTTTAGTTTTTCAATTCCCTAAACTGATGCACTAATTGTATTTCAAAAATCCTTGAAAATTTCAAATTTAGGTACAATATTTAACGTTTGAGCTCCGGTTATTTCTGGAAATACTAACCAGGAACGCGCGACCGACTGAGACCCCCTTGAAAAAGAAACCTAAAATATCAGGGGAAAATATTTTTCGCAATCGTACCGGTAGGGATGGAATTGTTGCACCCAGAATGTTCAACCTTCTGGGAGCAAGTCATTAGGAGCAATAAAACTATTTATACATAAAAACAATAATTCTGTTAGAAATTTTCATTTTGAAATTCGTATTTATTGGATTTAAGGCCCAGTTAAACAAAGAGTCCAAAATTTGTAGCAGTTGTAGGGTCTGATGTAATCACTCGTGGAAGCCTCATTTGGCAGACGTGTTTACGTGATGAGAGAATGGCTAAGAAGTGCTATGATCCGCATGTGCGGTAACTTATATGGTGGCTAATTCGGCAAGAATCAGGACTCCTTCACATTGGCGTGTTGGGCCTTACACCTTCACTCGGCTATGACGCGGAGGTACTAATTGTTTTCACCTCCTGCCGGAACACAGTCGCTGACCGCTCGTTGTAAATGGCTTTCTAGATGTGATTCCTAAGATGTTCCCGCGAAGTTCCACTTTCACTTGCGACTAAAGCACAGTGTCTTTGTAATCCGCGACCAACTAGTGCGGGCTGTTATTGCAGGTCAAGTCCCGGTGCCGAGAAAAGAGTAACGAGAAGGGGCCGATTCAGGTGATCTCTAGTTATCTCACGACGGCAACAGTATCAGTTGAACTATAATTTTACTAAATTACTTTTGGTTTATTATTTCCAATAGAATAATACTAAATACCAAATAATACCTAGGAATCGACCAAGAAAATTTTGTCCCCCCCCCTCCTCACAAACCTTACCTTTCAAGGTACGTGGACTCCGAAAATCGAATAAAATTTTGCCATGTCCGCCGTACACCGTCTGCGGTACGCAGCACTTCTCTTAGCTCCCATGGACCGATTTTGATGAAATTTCGTATATGGGCCCCATTACGGGTGTAGTTGTGCGCCTTTTGGTTGACGTCAGTCTCTTCAAAAGGGTGAAAAATAAGGGCTGAAAATTTCAAAACGCCCTAGCTCAAAAACATTCAATGTAAAGGTATAGTTTTTTCATAAATTTATAATAGTATTGCATTTTTAGAATCGAACGAGACCATCTAGCGCTCTGAAGGACCAACCGTTTGCTCCCTAAGGAACTCAAGGGTTGGGCTTACGATCAATCAGAAGAGGCCTAATCCCCGTTCAAATTTTAGCTGACCAAAAAGTGATCTTAGCAATCAGTAACCAAATTTCTAATGAAGGCACACGCTACTCTTTATTTCTTTGAATTGTTTGAGAGGAGTTCTTCAAAATAAAATTGATTGTGAAGTTGATAAGGTAGTAGCAATGGTTGGTTGGTGGTGGCAATGGCAAAGCAGTGTTCTTTGCAGGCGAGTGATCTATACAGAAAACTAATAAACCTTTGTGTAATAATTTCCAGCGTTCTGTCCCCCGACAAATGGAAAACACTTCAGGAATCGATTCTTCAACTAATTTTCAACCACTTTTCTCTTATAGCGTTCCTTTTTAACCTTTAGTCCGTAGACCTACTAACCGCCTCAATATGGTAGACACCGTCCCTTGGACCGCAATGTTGATTTTTCCCAACCATGTGTCGATATTTTTATAGTCAACTTCTCAAATCAGGATTAGTTCAGAATTCCAGTTATATAAACACTTTTTTCATGAAAAACATTTATTTCAGCCAACATAAATGAACGAAATAACAGATTTATAGGTACTTTCCTCAGTCCAATCAATCCAGGTAACCCACGAATAATATTCGCAGCCTCAACTCTTACACGATCATGCTCTGGTTCGGAATTCCATTCCATATCATTTTTTCCCAAAAATATGGGGGGTATTTCCTGAGGAACATCAGCACCAAAGAGTTGAGGAGATTGAGAAGAACGTTTGTTAGCTAGGTGTATGTCAGCTAAAAATACCTCATCTGATGACTCGTTATCACTGGAATAGTCAAGATCACTATCAGAAACTACATAATCCGGATCATTGTCCGAATCATCAAACTCGACTTTTTCTATTTCTTCATCAATATCATTGATTTTGGGAGTAAAGGATCGAGGTTCATGAAAATGAACCTATATGAACCTAAATGAGGCTATATCGTCATCTTCATCTAGGAGAGCTCGGATTCTTTCTCCAAAATCGGGATCCTCAACTCGGAAACGACGCCCAGACATTCTGGAAAGCAAATAAATCAATCTTCAGAAAAATGTAGACATGTCCCTGGGACAGCTGGTCTGTTCCCGGTAGACGCGGTCTGTGGGACCCCAGTTGTTGGAACGAGTTTTGATGAATACTAGGAAAACAAACAGATGGAGTGAAACGGACGTACTCTCGTGGTGTTCTTCAACTCGAGCCAGGAGGGTACTGAGAAGCGGAACCACCACCACACCCCTTAAGACCCCCTCCCATCCCTTAAAAAGTTCCATGGCGGTCCCATGGACGGGTCTACGGACTGAAGGTTAATACGCTTAAAATGCTCCTTTTTCACTTTGAATTTTTTTTCCATGTTTTCGACTTTGCGTCACTAAAATTGTCATAACTTCCTTACTTTCCATGCAAATTTAAATCTGATTACCCCGTTGGAAATAGCGTTAAATTTCGTTAAAAGAATGTTCACTAGGATAGACTTTCCACCTCAAACTTGACAATTTGCGATTTCTGTTTTTTCAAACATTTTGGTGATTTCTTTTTCAAGGGCTTAAAACATGCTCCATTTCATCAGCTTTCCAACGGTAACCCATTTTTTAGGTTTACTATGCGATTTGAGGGGGAAAATGGTGTTCGAATGAGAAAAAACGGGAGTTTTTCAAAACTCCGAGCTCATTGAGTGCTCAAAACTGCGCAACCACACGATTGCACAAAATTAGGTTTTGGACAACCCCAAGCGTGGCATATATTTTTACATTATTTTTCAACGCTGAATCACGTGATGGTAACTATTTTTCGATTTGACTGGAATTTTTTCAAGTGGCTGGCGAAAGTTTGGTATCAATATATTTTAACGAAAAACCTTATGAGAAGATTTCAATTAGTTAGACTAAATTCCATGAATTACAATTAGCAGTTCGATTTTCGTAAACATTCCAGGACCAACTCGGATTGTCTAACACTCTTTACACCACAACTCAACACATTTTATAACACTCTTC
>CM019177.2:37266242-37504289 GCA_009739505.2 Apolygus lucorum | reverse complement strand
CTAACACTCTTTACACCACAACTCAACCTTTTATAACACTCTTCATCAAAACAACTCAAATTAGATGAGCATGTGTACTTGCGTCTCGCCGCCGAAAGACGAGCAGCCGTTGCTGCGGTCTAGCGGCATTTTTGAAAAGTACGCTGTACCTCGTTTTTACAGCTGATTTCAAAATTTGACGGTTCTACTTTCATGCCTCATAAATTGTGAGGAGAAGAAACTTGTAATTGAATGTTTGTGTTTTGAAAGCGACGAATCAAGCAGAATGGATTATTACAGTGAAGATTACCGCCTGCGGAACTTTTTACGAACATATTGTTCGGAAATTTCGCACTAGACGGCCGTAATTATTCGATTCGCACAAATTAAAAACCTTCACAATTTTATTATAAGTACCTACCTAACTAAATACTCTATACCTAATACCTAACTAAGTACCTCCCACTCCCAACTTTTTAGTTTATTATTTTCAATAATGTTGGTTTATTATTTTCAATAATGTTAGTTTATAATTTTCAATAATGTTGGTTTATTTTTCAATAATGAACCTTTGGAATCGACCAAGAAAAAATTGTCTATCGTAAACATCAAATTTTGATGGTTTACGTTTCAAGATACGTAGAATCCAAAAATCGAATAAAATTTAGCCGTCCGCGGCATTTTCCCCACTTAGCATTGACCGATTTTGATGAATTCGGTATGTAGGCTCCATTGGGGTCTAGTTGTGCCCCGAAGATTTTGGTTGATGTAGGTCACTTCTAAGGGTTCAAAAATGAATTTTAAAATTTTGATAACGCCCTAACTCAAAAAAGTTTCATATAAAGATATAGTGTTTCCTTCAATTTAAGATTCTATAGAATTTTTAGAATTTTTTGAGACCACGCGGAGCTCTGTAGGACTAACCGTTCGCTCCCTACGAGAATTTAAGGGTTGGACGTACGATAAATCAGAAACACGAGTGTGAATCGCAAAAGAGGCCTAATCTCCTTTCAAATTATAGCTGACCGAAATGCGATCGATGTTTTTCTTCTTCATGTTGGATGGTGGGGGGCTTTGTAGACGAGTGATCAATATAGAAAAATAATAAACCATGGTGTAATAATTGCAGCGTTTAATAGACAAACTATATTCCTGTACTTAGAATTTTCACGAGAACGAAAAATTCCTATTTTTATCCCTATCCGGCTGTTTCAGGGTTTTTTTTTGTGTTTTTTATTACAGTAAATATTTGCCCAAGAAGCTGCGAATCAAAAAATTGCAACCGGTTCTGGGCAAAATTTTCCTAGCAATACGTTCGTAAAAAAGTTCCGCAAGCGGTAATCTCCACAATAATAATCCATTCTGCTTGATTCGTCACTCATAAATTCAATAACAGTTTTCTTCTCCTTACAATAAATTTAATAAGGCAGGAAAGTAGAAACGTCAAATTTTTAAAAGAATAATAATGTTGGAATGAGCGGTAAAAACGAGGTATAGCGTACTTTTCACAAATGCCGCTAGACCGCAGCACCGGCTGCTCTTCTTTCGGCGGCGAGACGCAAGTGAGCATGTGTCGACGAGTATCACCTGGCTCCAAACCTTACAAAGTTAGTACATGAGAAAATTGTACCTAATTTTTCACACACACACACACAAAAAGAATTATAGACATGATATCATAAAAACTGAGTTCAATCTAAAAATTGACAGGACAAAAATGCTTTTGGTGATCAAAATCGCCTCATGAGGATGGAAACATTGGAGTTGAGTCACTCTACACATCGATACCTTGAAGTGCAAAAGCGCTGTCATCCATCTTCCACATTTTTTATTTTTTATATTTCAGAAAACTCAAATTCAACAAACTATTGTTGCCTTTCTTGGTGATTATAACTTAAAAACTTATTGAAGAAATTAAAGAGTTTAGTCCACTAGGCCATTATTTTAGGAATTGTGCGCTGGTGAAAACTTCTTTTGAGTTTTTCTTAAACTCAGTTTTTGAACAAAGCGCCTTTGTGTTTTAAGGTAGGTATCGACAACTTTGTACGTATTTTCGTACATAAATCTGAACTCTTCAGTTCTGTTGCTACAAAATGCAAAACTAGATAGAATGAAGAAAAAAACTATATTCTGAACAAATTTTTGCTTGCGGCCATTGAATGTGGAATAACTTTTCCCCTTCGGAACAGAGGATGGACATTCTCTTTTTAAGGGGAACAAGAAAAAAAACCTCATGAACCAGCTGCATTCCAGATCTCCCTCATCAATTCGATAGTCGGCTCGCAACCAGCCTTTTTGGTTCTTTTGTTATTGAAACGCAGAGGAATCAAAATGAAAAAAATAATCTAATCCGGCGAGTTGAAGTATCTTTGTATCCACTCTTCAGACACCCTCATTAAAATTTAATTATGGTCTTTCGGTTTTTGTTTCCATTCCTCCAACTGGTTCTTTTCGTTTTACATTGACATGAAAATCAGCGAATCTTGAAAGCAAGTTGAGAAAGTGGGTTGAAATACCTTTTTCTATATTTGGAGCTGGACTTTTCAGGTTAATATACCTACTTGCTTTCAACCTCAAATGCCAAACAGTGATATCAACGACGGATCTTGCTCTTCGATAATTCTAAAATGGTTTTCTACGTTTTCCTGGGCTATCCACTGTCCCGAATTTCTTGAATTTCTATTCAGTATATTTAATAAAGAATGATACGCAATATGCATGAAAAATAATAATAATATATAATTCTGAATGAAATTCTTTAGTCGAGGCCGACTAGGAGAAATGCGCCTTGGATATTTCTATTGAGGTAAAACTGACCCAACTACCATTACTTATCACTCTCTACGGAAAGAGGACGTAATGGTTCAGAAAAAGGTGTAATGTAATCGACTACTGGGTAGAAGGCATCACCTCCCTCAGTACGTTTCTAACGTTATGGCTCTAATGGTCTGATGGTGGAGTCATTTCGCTCAATTAGATGACTATTCTGGACTTTTACTTCCCATTTGCTGAAGACGAAATTCGATGTAGCATTCCACCAGTTTCTTGCAGAATTTTCCGCGCTGTCTTCAATGAGATCCAGATGTTTGGATGGGAGAGTATTTCACAACTAAATCAATGTGCACTGTCAGGCAAAAGAAACATAGCATAATTTTTAGTCTGGAGATCATGGAATGGTTCAAGCTGGAATGTCGAGTCTCGCGAACGATGGATGGACTCGTTATACAGTAGGTTTGGGTATGATTCAGTGTGCTTCAGCATTTACTCACATCCGAGTGATGGTATGTCAAGATTAGGTTTCTCCATCTCGCTCATATATAGTTTGTACAACTAACCAACTATAGTTTTAGTCGGACTTTCTTCTACCTACTTCGCAGGAACATATGACTTAAACAGGTCTCTCATCAGAATCTACATTATGGACAATATTTTCTAATGTTTGAAAGATCCAAGGAAACATGTGCTAGACGAACCCTTCTAGGTACCTAGAACGGTACCTTTGTACGGTTAGTGAGCGTTATCATAAGGTATTGCGCTTCCTCTATGCCTGTAAAATTAACCCTGACGATTTTGGTGATTTAAGGAGCTTTATCAGGAAATTTCGATTCAAATTAAAGAATTTATGGAATAAACTTATTTAAATATTTTAACGTTTGTTCATTTGAGCGTTGCTCTCTAAGTGTTTGATGATATTTTGTTTGTTTTTGTTTTGTTTTTTCTCTCTGAAAATAGCTCCACCAGCCGCCCACAGGATCTTAAGAACTTTGTAGGTTGGTGGAAATAAGAAGAATTCTTATGAGACTATTGTCACTTATTTTTCTTTCCGTCAATAATTTATATTCTATTCTACCTATGTAACGAAAGAGTTGGCAGAGGAGAACATTGTTTCTTGCTTCATTGGTGTAATTAAATGTTGTTGAATTAGGGTCACAACCTTGTTCGCTAATCAAAAATACCTACCCAAAACAGAATGTGAAGCAATCTTTGAGTTTGAATCGGGAACAATCTCCAGTGATCATCATCAAAACATGGAAACAGTTTTTGAAAAAAATTTTAACCCCTCCTCAAAATTTGTTGGTTCACGTTTCAAGGTAGGTACGTAAAATCCAAAAATCGAATACAAATTTGGCCGTCCGTCCGCCGCCCGCTGTACGCAGCACTTTCCTTACTTCCCATGGACCGATTTTGATGGAATTTGGTATATGGGCTCCATTTATCTACTTAAAATAAGTGTTTCTACTTTTTCCTTGGATAACATGTAGGTATTCGACTTCTCACTAGAATTTGACTTAAACGTTTCATCAATTTATGACTGTACTGCTGAAGAAAATAATTTTGAAAGACATGAGAATTGTAACTCATGTTATGTGGAAATTAAGATTTCTATATACTATTGCACATTACCAAATAAGTAGGTACCTATAGCTATATTGCGTGGACTGATAATTTGATGGAGAAGTTTCGGAAATTATTGATTTTAGAGACGAACTCGATCGGGATTGGAGTCTTCGCCATTACAGAAGAAATTAGTGCAGACAAACTTTAGATGGAATGATTACGAACCATAAAGAAGTCAATAAAACTGAGAAGTTAACACCCTTCCATTTTCCTTTTAGCGGTAATAGGTGGCCTGCCACGGTCAATTAGACCTGCCTTCCGACAGGCGGTCTGGCATCCTCTTGATGGAGGCATCCATGGTGTATACTTGAGTCTGAAAAATATTAACTCGAGATTGAAAAACAACACTGAACGTATGCTCCCAAGTATTTAAGTGTATTTGTGAGTTTATTCATGAGTGTTCCTGAAATTAGAGACCTGTTTCTCCGGATGCTATGAATTTGTTGTTCATAAGATTTGAGTGACGTCTGGTAGGCACAAAGTGATTAAGTCGAAAAAAATTGAGAAATAACTCCATACATACTGGTATTTTGAGAAACAACGATTTCTGGGAAAGAGTTTGTGGGCGGCGGTTTTTCCTTCCTTTCAACAATTATTTCTGTCGTGAGCCAGAATGAAAATATGTATTAATTCCAATCATTATTAATAAAGATGACAGTAATGTAATTTGCACTATTTGTTCATATACCTAATAATATTATGTGAATAATATGTTAGTTACAACAAAAAAGGATTATTGACTAAAATAGGGTAGAGAAATCGCTTTCAAAGTTTTCATTTCATTGAACACGCTATGTATAATGAAAATTTGGCTAACGTTCATTCCATAAGTGCCCTAGATGACCTAAAAGTTTGAAAGGTGTAGCAAGATTCAAATTACAGAATTTGGAACATTTTGTTTGGAACGAACCCGGATTTATTGCTTTTCTACTGTAAGGTTCGATATAGTTCCTACTAATATTATCAAGAGAATAAAATTATGTGCCAACTTAGTGCTTTCCTGCTGTCGTTAGGTAACATCAAAATTATAAAAATGGTTTAGGTAGGTACCTAGTATTGGTTTATTTTGTAGGGGAAAAAATTATTTTGAGTAAGTGCTGATAATAAATGGAAAAATAGTAGATTTAGAATGAAGAGAGTTTCTTTTAAAGCAACGTGAATATAGACCATTCTCCCCGAAATCGGCGACTACGTTAGATAAATAATTGTTTCCACACATTTTGGACACTATCAAACGGAACAATGTAACTGCAAAACTATTATTGCCGTCATGTTGCATCATCAATGACAAATCCGGCAAACTTAATCTTATTTTAAGACCTTTCGCGTTGAATTTATTATAGATACCAGAATATTTTTATTTATTGTAGACACTTTGTGCAGACTATTCTCGCTGGCCTTGATTGCTCTTCGTTTTGGAACACTAGAAACCCTGGAAGATCGTGAGATGTACATAGATAAGAGAAGCTCGGGTTCATATTTCTTTCATTTAGAACCCTTGATCGTATCGTGCACTTGAAGTGTGGGTTAAAAGCAAATTATTCTCACAATGAAAAAAAAAGGGAAGGCTCAGGGTCCGTATATATTATGAGTGCACTAAACTTCCTTGTTAGAGAAGGGCTCTTCAGGGAGTAAAAAGTGTCGGGACACAAAGACTTCTAAAAAAAGGGCTTCTCAAGTCTGGTCACCACATCAATGGCGATACTTTACGGCTGGCTTTGGAGTGCTGTAGATTTCTTGTGGTGGCCTTCTATTGTTCACCAAAAAGGTGCAGGCCACAGTCAAATGAATAGAGAGTCATTTTAGACACCGCCTGGGCTTTATGAATTAGTGGAAAGGTTGTACCCTAAGTTGGATCCTGCCAGCGTGATTGAATGAAGAATCACATTTTCTTAATTGAAGGAGTTCATCTGTAGCCAGACAAGCTTGAGATTAGCCTTGCGACCTCGAATTCATTCGGTACAGGTTGGGAAAGCACTGTTTATGGGCACTGTTAGAAGTATGCTTCAATTCGAGGGTTTCGAGGAACCTAAACTTCAGAAGCCTAATGTTCCTCAAATGGCATCTTTTTCACCCAAAGACTATTTACCACAAGATGAGGAGATCGAGGGCCCAAAATACGAACTCCACATGGAGTCATGAGGGTCATCTCAAATCCTCAGGGTGGCTACACTTTTTTCTGTTTCCAGTTATTATCCCAGTTATAGTTCTATTCTAGTAATTGAGACAATGTTCTACTTTTTAAGGAATACTGTTAGCGAAATAACTTCACGTTGAGATCCGAATACCTATGTATTATAGACTTTTACTGGATGACTAATAGTCGATTTTGATTTATTATTTTTAATAATCAACATTTGGAATCATCCCCTCAACATGTGATGGTTTACGTATAAAAAAAAATTTAAAAAAAACACGTAAAATCCAAAAATAGGATTAAAAATCCGTCCGTCCGGCTTTTTTCTTAGTTACTATGGACCGATTTTGTTGAAATTTGGTGTATGGGTTCCATTTGAGGCTCTAGTTGTGCCGCAAAACATTTGGTTACTGTCAATCACTTCTAAGGGGTGAAAAATAGGGGATGACGTTTTAAAACGCTTCAGCGAAAAAACCTTTGATATAATAGTCTCGTCGTCTTTTCACCTAATTTAAAATAGATTGAAATTTTCAGAAACCAATGAGACCACCCAGAGCTTTGTAGGAAAAGCCATTTGCTCCCTATGAGAACTCAAGGGTTGGACTTTCAATAAATCAGAAACTTGAGTGTGAATCGCAAAAGACTGTTCACTGAAGGAAATAGGCCTGATTTCCGTTCAAAGCTGATTCAGCTGAATTAATGCGATCAACGATCGTTTCATTGAAAAGAAATTTGTGTTGTACTCAATTGTGTGTCCTTAGCAACCAATGATTAAATTTCTTCATGAAACCATCAAAACTCATGGTACTAGCAATTACCATTGGTTATTATTTTATTACAATTATCATGGTAATTGCTAGTAGCATTGCTAATTGCGCATTTGTAATTTGCGTAATAGCATTGTAATTGCTAGTAGTACCTAATGTAAACTCCCTTTTTTTCATAACTGGGGGGTCTATGCAGTAAAATAATAAACCGTTGTGTAATACTTTGCAGCATTTTTACAGCACGAGGGTAACCCTGGAATTCCCCATATTTAACGTCGTTCACGTGTTTCAGTTCTACTTGTTGATCCAGGTAAGCAATCTGTAACCAGTGGCTATCCCCATCTAGTGGACGACAAAGATTCAGGTTTGAAAATGTTGGTGGGAAGGGTTTGAAATGTGATGTGCCACTCAAAGTGACAACAACCTCAGTGACGGCATACTTCCTGGGAAGGTTATAGGAGTTACAGACTATAGGTGTCGTACTAGAGTAAATTTTGATTTTGGAATTCACCTCCTAAAAGTGAAAACAATGCTTTCTACAATACCTTGGTAGACTTTAAAGCACTAAATATGACCAACGTGAAACATCTCTGTACTAACAAGTTCTGGTGTTTTATAGGGTGGCTTAGCGACCTGTAATATATCACATTTCCATACTATGACCTCCGAAAGGCATTGATACGTTCGTACCTATCGTGCTCCGTTATCTATCAGCTCCAGATCACGAAAGGAACTGCTCCAGGTGAGATTTCCCAACCTGACCTTTGCATTTCACCGCCTCTGCCCTCTGAAGAAACCTTCAAGAGTACTCCACTATTGCTTGACCGAATGTGACAATTTTCATTCAAACTTCGTTTTAATGAGTCCTGCTTTTCTCTCTCTTCATAAGTGTGTATTTTTTAAGAAACAAGAAAAAAGGTAGCTGTGAATGAAAGTTGTACTTTGCTGACCCGCTCAATTTCTATACCGAATCCTTACCATCCAAAAAACAAACTGGATCCATGTCACACTAATGACAAAGCAAATAAGAAAAAAAATCCTACGTCCAATCCGTTAATTTAAAAGAAAATCTACCAAGTTGGGTAGACAACACAGTTTTTTTCACAATAAATACAGAATTAGGTATGTCTCGCAGCTCCTGCTGATCGGATCTTCATGAAATCAATAAATTTCCAACTACCCACCAGTGAGAGCAAAATTACCTAATTTAGTAAATGTACTAACTTTTAGTTTATGAAATATCTATGGTAAAAGTTTAATGAACGAATAGCACAAATTCCACAATAAGTACCTTATGGGTACGAGATTCCTCTACACAGTAGTGAGAATTCTTTAATTTCCTGATCCTGCCCACCAGTTTCCTACCAATCAAATCTACCACTGGTTGAGCAACAGTTGATTGTGGTAGCACTTTTTTTTCATTCACAAGAATTTCTCATCAAGAGTTGGAGTCAATTGATCCTTGAAAGAAGCCAAGAAGTGGTTCAAGGAATTATCGTTTACGCACGAGTGTTTTATTCTGGGTACCCGTTTAATAAATACATTATTTTACAATGAAATAATAACGCACGTTTTATGATTAGTAGATTGTGACATGATCGTAGGAATATTATAAGAGCTGAGAATAATCTCTACACAACGCACGCAACGTAAGCAAGTGACAGAACAGTAGTCGTTTTATTCGCAGGTAAATAGACAGCTCGATGAGAAGTTGCTCTCATTGTTTGTATGTTGATGAAAGGAACCCCATCCTACCGAAGGAAAGAACAACAATGATGCAAAACATTTCTACGCATAGTGCGGACATCGCAACTGTTAGAAACCTTGGGAACTTCAAGAAAATAGCAGGTAGATTGATGCATGTAAACTTCTCTCTTCAACTTTTTTCCTTCATTGTGTCTAACCTAATTGTACGACCCTCGGAAAAGTACTCTCTGCGAAATGTCATTGTCACAGCCTGTCAATGTCAACTGTGATAACCTACTCCTACTTTCTGCGCAATGAAAGGATAACTAAACGGTGAAATCTGTCTGGCAACTTTGTACTAAATGGGTTGATAAAAATGATCGTTTAAGGTACCGTGAAGCATAAGTTCTTCTTGAATTTAAACCTTGAAATATGTAGGATGGAAGGAACAGGTAGTTGGGTCTCAAGCTTTTTTAGTTACCTTTTGGAGGTACAAGGAGTTTTCGGGTCCTGTATTTTTAGTCTCCACCTAGGGAGTGCCTTGAAAATTGATTTCATCTTCAAGGATCATGCGTTTGGAAACATTAGGGTGTAGCAGCTTAGTCATATTCTTCAAATAAATTATTCATTCTCATCTTCGAAACCGCACACCGTGTGGTCCAGTCTCTTTGTAATACCAATAGTCTTCATTGAAAATCCCTGCCAGCTGAATGAGCCTGAAGGTGTAATTCAATATTTTCATTCTATGGTACATTTTATAATATTTCATAATCTTAACTTGTAATTGAATCGATGAGAATAAAAACAGTACAAGTCCATTTTTGACGATTGTTGAAAAATGGCTTTTTGTAGGTTGTAACCAGTAGAACTACGCATTGAGCACAAGAGCAGTGTGCTAACCACAGTCGGTAAGCTTGAACAGAGCCTAAATGAAAATGATTGAGGGAAAAAACAGTAGGAGTCCATGGACTTATACCTCCTGACACCTGATATCTCGATAAGCTGATTGGGGACATGTACTGTTGTCATTCTCACTGATTCAATTATATATTATAATCAATCAACATGGCATTGAAATCTCAAGTAGTATCCTGATTTTCTGATAACTGAATAGCTCACTTCATTATTTTACACATGCGTACAGAAAATTTGGTACCTACTCTACACAATGTCGCTTTCCAGAGAAGAGGTGACTGAAGTTCCCCAATGCCTTTTGAATTTTCTGAACTAACCGTATTGAAATCAATTGGCAAAGTGTAGTTCAATAATAACTACAATATGAAATGTTAATATTACATAGCATGCCTCGTAGAATACTGTTACATCTCCAAGACCTCAAGTTGTGGGAAATCGCGACGGAAATCTTGCCAATGTTAATTACTTCCTACGTTTCTACTATTTGTCCTATCGTCACCATCCTTGGGCAACTGGGATTCCCTATTACTATTCTACGGATCAAATAACGAAAAACCCGAGATTTTGTCGTTAATGTTTCTCAATATTCCGAAAAGCTGCAAAATTCAAACGATTTACTGTCTTCTCTCGGACAGCGTTAACTGTTTACTGAACTTGTACCACAGTAAGTCAACGGATTTTTGGACATTGAGAACCTGTATTGAACAAATTATCGTAGGATGTCTTTGTCTTTTCCCCTCAATTGAATAATGACACTGCTCTCCGGCGGCCAACACAATTTAGGCACGATAACCTCTTAAAACTTACCTATCCTTTTAACCTCTTGCACAGAATGGGGAAGGTATCTGCCCCAACATGTTTGCACATCCAGAACAAAGATGACGATGATGTGCTCCACACCTTTCTTCAAATGCACCAAATGGGCGCCTGAAAGAACCAGCTGATGGCAGACCTGAAGTTCAACACCAGAGGCTGTTGTCAGCAGGATGCTGGAAGGTGAAAGGAGCTGGACTGGAGTACACAGAAAGCATCCTGACAAGGAAGATACTCTTAGAACGAGAAAGAGAGAGGAGGGAGCATCTGGTTCGCCCTCTCATCCAGAACTTTTTAACGCCACAGGACTCAGCCCGAAGTAATGTGTTAAACGGTTCTGGTCTGAGATCCAACGTGGGAGAAAAGGAGGTGTTTTTTTTTTTTTTTTTTTTTTTTTTTTTTTAGTGGGTTTGAATCCCACATAATCTGAAGACGCGGACCCAACTCCACCTATGGATCTTAAAGATTTTCTCACCTGCCTGCCGAAAAAAAACCTCTTAAGGTGATGAGCTTCAAATCAACAACAAAATCAAAATGCCCAAAAATTGAGATGTTACAGTATTTTTCGACAAGTTTTATATGATGTTGATAACTTACGAGTTATATAGGCATTTCTATCAAAAGGTTGGGCACTCCGAAAATCCTCCATCGTTTCTTTTAATTCAGAGCCAGCAATTAAATATAATTAAATCGAGTAAATAGGTAAATGTAGGCAAGTGTTTTATTTTTGGTGAATTTCGTGATCATGGAATATTGTGAACGTATTGTTAGGAAAATTCAACACACCGAGAAAGCCGCTTTAAAATTTCACTACCCTGATCAATGAATTACGATATTAATAATTCAGAGGCTGTGTGGTCAACGAATGACCATCTGGCGTTCATTCAATACAAAGGATCAAGCAGTTTTAAAAGCAGAGCGGCAGTGGAGGAGGGTAGGGACAAAAAATTCCGGTCTTTCTTCAACTTCGGACAATAATTGCAGCAGTATGATAATGACGGGAGAAATAACAGGGCGTGACGAACGGGTTGAGACCCTCGCCCTTCCCAAGGATAAATTGCTACAAAATACCGAGTTCGTTTCGGTTGAGAGGCTCTCATGCAACGCTTAATAGTTTTGAAGTTTTGGTTTAAAAAAATACATCTCGCTACCAATAGAATTGAGATGACTGGTTAGTGTAGGAACGTAAAGAACATCAGTCTACTGGAAATATGGCATCGGTACCGCAATTCGTTGCTACTTACAGGTGGCTATTGATGCCTAACGTTAGTGGGGTTTTTGGAGATTGGAGTAATGTTCTGGAGCCATTAGATCCTGTAAAGAAGGGATGCCTAACAAGGCACCCCAAAATCTTCGCTTTTGACTGGTAAAAGTGGAGGAGAATATTTGCATGTGCACCACCAAGGAGAACTGGAATCCTGTACTCCTAAAGACAGCCGTTGTTGTTTGGTCAGCACATTGGTCATAGATCTTCCCTAGACCTCTCGTAGATATATGTAGATCTAGATACTGTTACTAGAGATAAGGTGCAAGTCATTGCACTGCATTTATGAACATGCATTATCTGTGGTCATTGCTTGTCTCACTTCCGTGTTGCTGTTTGTTGACAAATTTATTCAGTATTAAAACAATCTTGAAAATCAAAATTATTATTGGACAATCATTTATTAGTATATTATTCATCAGTTCACAACTCAATAATAAGCATTTTCACGCCAATTAATTTTATTCGTTCATGTTATTCCATGTGAGGAAGCTAAACTACCCATTTAACTTGGTCGATGCTTCATAACTGCTCTTGTATTATATTGACGTTGTAAAATTTTAAATCGTCTAAAACGCCAGTTTGACAAGAAATTAAGAGCATTTTGTAGTTTTTTCAACCAAGAACGGTAAGTGAAAGAGACATCAACGAGACTTTCTCATCTTAAAATTGAAGGGGTCAAAAAAGTAATGTCAGTATCTTTGCCAACAATATCTCGGTGAAAACTCATGAAGTACCAATTTATTGATCGTACCTTTCATAAAGAATAAAGATAGTTTTGGAAGTTTCGACACGTCTTAAATTTGGCTTCGTAGAAAACAGAGACGAAATACCCCATGCAATCTGATAAAGCTGACTAGACAAACTGGCACAAACCCATCGAGAGAGAGAGAGAACATCGGTTGATGCATCGTGATTCATTTTTTGTGCTCGTAACTTTCCCATCGTCGAACGAGGGAGTTGGATGAATTACATTACGAGTAAAATAGGATCACAAGGGCCTGACAGAATCTGGGAACAGGCTTTGTCATCTAGACTTTCTCCTATACAGACTGAGCGATAGTTATGTGTCCATTACAAGAGGATAGTTACCTGAATAAATGAATGACACACTCATTCCAGATCGATAAAGCTTAGTCATTCTCCCGAGAGATAAAAATGAACAAAGATCTCAGTTATATAGAAGATATATGGTGAGAGGTGCAAAGGTGTCAACAGTTGAGAAAGAGTAGGTAACACTCTTTTTAGGTCTAGCCGGTATGAAAACAGATATTGTTCGAAGGTTTTCTAGCAGTAACCTTCATAATGAGTTCATTGTATTATCTCATGCTAAATCAGCGTAATCCGGAGGGAGAAGTAACGAGTGAATCAGCCATGCAGTTCCACGGAAAAAACACGATAAGCTTCTTAGAATGGTCTCCTTTATGGTGCTGCAGTTTGGATAAGACTACATGATTGTGAGAACGTAGAAGAGCTTGTACTGTGTTGAACCTTCAACTATGAATGAAAAAAAATAATCCCCTAAAAGTTCCTTATTTTGGTTTATTATTTTCAATAATGAACCTTTGGAATCGACCAAGACAAAAAGTTGAACCTCCTCCCTCCCTCAAAATTTGATGTTTTACGTTTCAAGGTACGTAGAATCCGAAAATCGAATAAACAATTTATTATATGTGCGTACAATATGAAAAGTACTCCTTGAGTATATGCATGGTTTTATTAAATACTGTTATGAAGTGCTAATTTGGATTATTACACGGAAGACAGTAGTGGGATCCAAAAATGGTGAAAATTGCAAAAAGAGCGGACAATAAATTGAGCGGACTGTCTAACGTGTCAGCAAGGAGTTTCCGGAGAAGCAATAGTCTTCTTGTCATTCAAATTTGGGCAATTTGGTCAATTTGAATGCACATTTTGAACTACATTTGAATATAAAATCTGGAAAATCTGAAATTTAAGTTCATATTTATGGAAAAAAATTTATACCGATCTCTAAGAGTTCTCGAAAAAATTGATTTATTATAAGTTTATAAATGAATCTTGTTTTTTCGGTACCTTATATGTAATTAAGTTGTGTAAAATGCTACACCATCGATATTGGATGAGTTCCAATAGTACGTACGATTCCAACGGTACGATTTGTTAATCTTATCAAGTGATATAATAAAAATGTCTAGACACTTATTGACAGCCAACTCAGGTACCCCATCAAAATACCACTCTTGCCAAGAACAATATAAAAGTTTCCATTGATCTTCTACATTGTCTTGGTCAGCAGTACGAGTAACCACATACTAACATGTTTATTTCATAATAGAAGCTGCTTTAGCAGCTGCGATGTCCTTCGTATGGAGCCAGCCGCAGCGAGGGCCGCCGCACGTTTGTTGTTCGAATTGACCTATTTGCCTAAGAGTCATGGACGCTGAGCCATATGGCGGGACAAAAGACCTCTCTATACCGGCAGGGTATACAAAGATCGTGGAAAAGGAAGGAGAAGTGTAGATAAAAGTGCGATCAAAAAAGAGACCAACTCTCTCCGACACACGATACCCTTTCGGGTTGGGATGGATCGGGGTTCGTCTCGCTCCGTTGGACAAATCCTGTCGAGTCCCGAATATCAATTAGTGCTCCCGGAAGAATGCCAAAACATTATGCATTTATTCCTAAAAACCCGTTATCGGACCGTCCTATTTACCTGGATTAGTAAAGCTGGTTAGTAGGAATATACCCAACTCTTGCAGGACCAGTTTTGTCATTAGAATAGCACGATCATATCATCCCTAAATCTTGCTTATGATGGAGTCCATAGCTAAAAATATTAAATCACATTCAATCTGTGTTCATTAAAACTAGTTAATAAATATCATACCTTTCTAAATTTTTTTTAAGCCTGTATCAATAGATGAATATTCAGGTATGATGACGTTACGTCATATAACTTCTTCAACATAGAGGCATTTAAGGCTATAACTATATTGAAGTAATTAAGTAAATTATTAATCCCTGAAGGTACAATGAGAAAACTATCTACGACAAAATAATTTTACGTCGTCTGTTCGTTAAGATGCTGATGTGGTTATAGTCACTTTCTTCCGTTTTCTGGTCAAACCAACTGATCCCCTGACAGATCTTCAAAACAGCTGAATTAGATATGAATTCTGAAAATCCAAAATTCCACTCACATAAAGGTTCCAATGTGTAGGTTATCGATTATTATTAGAACCGTAACTATAAACCATAGTTTTGAACTCAATATGGCAAGCTAGAAATCAATCGAAAATTAATTGACTGATGAATTTTAAACAGCTCGACGCCACTCATCGAAATGATATATCTTCTGAAATTACGAGTATTTCCCATAGCAAAGGACAATCTAAATGAATACAGACAGCGAAAATAATTTTACTTCGTATATATTTAGGCTTCGAATGATATTGATGGGATCTCTGGGCCCAGTTCCCACGAAAGAAGTTCCGCCTAAAATCGACATTTCTTCCACAACTGTGATCCTGAATTCGGGAATCAGCCCATTGTTCAAAAGCTGGTTTTCCCCTCGGATCTCGAGGATTCTATAGTTTCCGAAACCAGTCGGAGAGAAATTCCTTTTACCAAATCGCGCAATTAAGGGCAGCGGGAGATGCACGAAATGACTCATTTCCTCGGTGTCTCTTACTCGTCGCTTATGGAATATCGCTAACTGGTGATAATTGAAATGAGACCCAGCTCGGCGTTTTGTTTACTCGAACTCAGGAATTGAGACCCGGCTACCCAATGTTGATCAACCAAATCAGACTATGCCTTTGCTGATAATCTGGGGACCCGTTCTGCTAGGGGCATAAACCTTCAATGTGTGCAGAAAAGTCCAATAAATCGGACACAACGTACAGAGTTTGACTGTTCAGAGGAGTAAAATTCACTTCAGTATTCCATTGAGAAATGCTGGCATTTTAACATCAGCTAAATTTTTTCGCGGGATTTGACCACAACACCGTAGGTTGAATGACTTACTTGGTGGTTCTTGATTTTTTTTCTTCTACGTTTTCACTACTTTTTTTCTAGTAGTGGATCGGTAGTACTCAAATGCATCTCTTTTGAAATATTATTTAAATTTTATCAAATGATAGCTTGAAATAAATTATGGGAATAAGTAAAGGCAACGAATCAATGAGGTACATACCACAGGCATCTGATCAGACGAATTAGCATGGTTTTCTTACCCTGAAACATCAATAGAAAAATTAAATTTTTACCTCATAATTAAATTATCTAGTTAATTAAAACCAATATACTGATTAACATTCTAATTTTAAATAAATCTCTTGAGACAGGCGTTGTTAGGAGTGACATGCATAAATCAAGCGATACTTTAGTCTAGCAACGTAATAACGGACCGGCCGGCTATACAGCCCTGATATGATGAATCCGTCATCTCTCCATATCCCTGGCCCAACCCGCTTGGTTTAAAATAATGTTTTAAAGCCCAAGGAATTACCCTTTGGAGGCATCAAAATGCCTGCTTAAACAGCTTTTATTTTGCCGCTCTCACACGATTTTTGACAAGCGACTTTTACATTCTACCAATTTTCATGAAACTTGGTACCTACTTAAGTTAGGTTTGACAATATTAAGTGCCTCTGGGGTGTTCCGATCAGCTGGGTGAGGAGAATAGACTCATACACTTGCAAGCCTTACTTTGGGTTATAAAAATATATCGAGAGGAACCAAATCGTATCCTGCGCGTATCTGACCAGCGCTCGCCTTGTAGGGGTGAGGGTATTTGCCTGAATTCGGATCTTTTCTGGTAAATTTTACAATATTGCTCATTACGGCAGTTAAATCTTAACTATCTTAAATTGATGACAGAAAGTCATGGAACATTCACTGATTAGGTGATTAATTATCTTCATTGCATAGGTAAAATTTTGGAAAAAAAATGGAAAAAATCAATACCTGTATATCAAAAGGTTTCAAGCTAGGCCATTGAAAACATTTTTCCCCACGTTTTACCACTTAGAATTGACTGACAATAACCAACCAGATTTCAAGTGGTGAGGATATACCAAATTTCATCAAAATTGTTCCATGGGAACAGGGCAAAATGTCGCGTACGGCGTACGGCGGGACGGACGGAAGATGTTTTATTCAATTTTGGTTTCTTAATTAAAAACCACCTTGAAACGTGAAGGATAAAAAATTTTGAGGAACGTTAACTTTTTTCTTACCTAGATTTCAAAGGTTTATTCAAAATATAATAAACCAAAATTCAATGATGACCATAAATGACTGGAATGTATCCTTTTTTATTGTTGGGAGCGATCAATTGCCTACCTATTCCAGTTCAAGGATACCAAACACCATCTTCATTGCCTTCTATCTAACCTATTATTCCGCAAAAACACGAAAAATCGTCCACTGTGCTAGGTGAATCAGGCAGACGAAGACTTGCCAAGGTGGCAAATGGTCCACAAAAGTTCCATCGATAGCTGCGTTAACACACTTTGGCAAATACACGAGATATAGACAAGTAAGGAGTCTCACAAAAAGTCGTTACAATCTATTAATTCTAGGAAATCACACTGGGGTTCCCAGGGACACCACCTTTCCATTTTTGGAGCTATCTTCGGGGAAAAAAAAATTCCCCGCTTAACAGTTTTTTTTTTGTAAATTATGTTGGTAGTCCTCCTAAGGCCCCAACGTCACTACTTTAAATGATGTCCTCTAAATCGTGCCTTACCAAATCAGTTATCTAGAAATCTTTGTTGTCACCCTAGGAGGTCACACTGGGGTCCCCAGGGACCTTTCCATTTTTGGAGCATTTTTTTCGGAAAAAAAATTTTCCCCACTGTATTTTTTTTGTAAATTATGTTGGTAGTCCACCGACGTCCCTACTTCGCTTAGTAGTGCTCTGTGTTTTGTTTGAGGAAGCTGTGAAGTGGAGTTGGGGTGGCTTTTTGGACCCCACTGTGACCTAAGTGGCTCTTTGAAGCTTTATAGGTTTCAAATTTTGATGCGAAACATCATGAGAAAAACAGGTTTCAAAATACAAGTCATTCTGAAGAAGTTGTAGTATGAATTTTTCACGCTCAAAAGCATTTCATAATTGGGTCTCGAGGAAATTATATAACTTTTTGGTATTGGGGTCATTTTGACCTCACTGTGACTTCTATGTCATAAAAACATACGTGTGACCTTCTAGGGTTAAAACTGCTACTATCCACCTAAATTGTAACATGAGTAGAAGAAGTTTGATTCACTGGGTAGCATTTATGTGCCTACAATCTAGGGACACGAGCATAATATTAACCGCCTAATAATACATGCTAATGAATAAAGCGAGTCCGAGAAAGAGGCAAAATTTGTTTCGAATGTTCTTCTCCACGCATACGAATGAGTTACAGAAGAATATTGCACTTTTGTTTGTTTCTTGAAATAGGTGAAAGCAAGTGACCGCATTCTATTTACAACGTGTCCAAAGCATTGCTTTTTACTGCCCCATTTCTATAGGAATTTTTTAGAGCAATATTGTGAAATGACTAAGTCAATCGATTTTTTCAACGTCAGAATAGTACACATGAAAACAGACATCATCTAAAATATTACGGTTATCAATAATTTGTATGACACTCACGAAATGAATCAATAGTTAGTTGAGTTGGCTTCCTTCCTTTAGAAATGCATATTAAATAAAACAAATCAGAGGAAAACATCGTCGTATTTATCAGAATGATAATTCCGTCCCATTGTCAACCCGAGCAGTCGTTACTGTTATTTACGAGGTGTCACCTCAGACAACATTCAGGAATTTGAATTAAAAAACGTAATAATATTTTTATTGTATAAAATGGCCACCCCGAAAGAAAACAGTATTGAATTCAACACTGAATCAGAACGCATTTTGAAAATGCTCGCTGGCGTTTTGCTAAAATACAAGTCAGAACTTATTAGAAATATTTCCAAATGTGGTCGATAACTTCAAACAATCATCGATATAATGGAAGAGTCGTTAAGATTCATAATCCATGATTTCAATACAGTATATACGTCTTCCTTATCGAATAATTAATTTTACCAGCACCGCTTAAGTTGGAGTCTTTTTCCAGTCTATGAGCGCGTGCTCGGCGCTCAAAACCTGTTGGTGAAAAATTTATTGCAATGTGAATGAAAATCTCTATTTTGGAGAACTCAATTTCTTTGTGTTGCAAAGCAACACATGTTCAAGCAACTGAATGTTCACGAATACAAAACTTCAGAACAGTTTGAATTGAAGAGGCAAAAATTACCATTCTACGGGTGGAGGCAATTAGGTCCACCACCATCGTGTTCTCTCAATGAATGTCTCTCAGGATTGCTCTTGAGTAGTGAAATTTCACGATGTTGGGTCATATAATCTTTGCTTATATAGCATAAATAACCTGGAACGTCCCGAAACGTCACCGACTGGCATCAGGCACATATCACACACCTATCGGGAGTGTCAACACCTTCACGTGCTGACCTTATTGCCCCTTGCCGCAATTTCGGTAATTGAGGGTTACATAAAAGTGAAAGAGCTTTGAAAATAGCTTACTAGAAAATCCACGAGGGTTCAAACGCACAAGTTGCATGAGTGAGAGTATGACAAAACGAACCGGTTCTCTGATCAAATTGGTTTCTTATTTTGTTTCATTGGTCGAGAGAAAATAAAGTTTCATTGTTGCTTCATGATGACGATGAGCAAATTGAAGTAATATAAAACGTGAAATTAATAAAAATTGAGTCGGGGGAATATCTTTGGACAAGCTTTGAAAATTTAAACCCCAACACTAAAGTTCTGGTAGGGAGCGAACGGTTTGTTCTACAGAGCTCCGCGTGGTCTCTAAAAATTTTAACAATTCAATACTATCGTAAATTGATTGAAAAACAATACCTACACATACAAATTTTTTGAGCTAGGGCGTTTTCAAAATTTCAACCCTTATTTTTCAACCCTTACAAGTGACCGACATCAACCAAAGCTTCGGGGCACAACTAGACCCCGAATGGAGCCCATGTACCAAATTTCATAAAAATCGGTTTTGGGAACTAAGGAAAGAGCGGCGCACAGCGGACGGAAAATTTTTTATTCGATTTTCGGATTCTACATACCTTGTTGAGGGGGGGGGGGGGGTAAACTTTTTTTTTCTTGGTCGATTCCAAAGGTTCATTGTTGAAAACAATAAACCAAAAAAGAACAAAGTTGTGACTTACGAGAAATGATATTAACAACAAGTATATCAATACTGTAATAAGGAAAGTGCGATCTCATTAAATTTTAATCTCGTTATTATTATTTTGTGGGGACTGGGATATAGATGGTCCCCAATGAATTTTATTGCCCCCAGATTGATAGCTGCCTACGAATGTGCGCATACATATAATCCTTGTAACAACCATGACATATACTATTTATCTGAATTCGGTACAATTTTCAGGGATAGTGAGGTTCAAACTGTACTATGATTTTCGTCACAATAAGTTTAATCGTTGTTGCAGGGGCCAACATGAAATCTTCAATATGCATAACTTCTACACATTAATAGCTATCGATGGGCTTTCTGGGGTTGAGTGGTTGGGACTCTGAATGGCTCACTATAAAATTTATCGTCATCTGGTCATCAAATTTGGGGAGTACAACTAGGTAGGTAAATTGAAGTTTTGATTATCACTACAGGTCATATAACCGATATATTGTGAGGTCCGATTTAAGGCCTCACTTATTTTTGTAACAAAGAAGAGAGGCTTTGCTGCTGAGGAGTCCACCACTTTGCCTCCCTGATCCAGTCCCAAAACATTGCCCTATATGGGCAGGAAATGGTCAATCAGACCTCTGATTGGCCATGTCCCCTCTTCAACCTCATCGACGCCATGTATCCAGGAAGTGGAAAGTCAGAAAGCGTCAGGAGACTGGAGAGGGTGGAGGCGGCAGCAAGAATCAGCTACTACAACTACTATATATATTTTCCAGTCTCCTGAAAATACAATTATTGTATTACGGTTACGAGGAAGGTGAGTGCTACAACCTTTTTCGCACGCCTTCTTAATTCCTCTTCGCAAACTAAATCTCAAGAAAACCTCACAACTAAAAGTTCTATTTATTCAGTGTTCTCGTAGATTTATCCTTATTCGAATGATCACGCCACTATCAATCCAAAATGTCAGTTCAATCTCTTTCTAGGACCTCGAATTGTTTAACTAGCCAGAAAATCGGAGTTTTCTTAATTAAGCATTTTCCGAGAAGGAATTGTGGGTTTTCGCTCTTGCATGCCTGTAAAGCATTCACTTATTCTGCACAAATGAGACTTTTAATTTTACGATTAATTAACTATCATTCAGCTTGAGCACTCCAAACAGATCCTGTTCGCCGAATGAAAGTGGGGTCATGCAGTTATGAGAAATAGGAGGGAACTGGATCCCAAGTAGTTTGGGTTGTAAAGGGGATTGAGGACGGATAATTGGTCTGGGAGAACAAGAACAGTCAACAACGAGCTTTCTGTACGAAAGCAAAGTTCCAATGATTCAACAAGGGCACCACGAATCCGATTCTCTCGATGGTTGTAGGCCAAAGACGTGCATTCCCCTTCACCTTCATTTTGCTTCAGCAAGAGGAGAGGTTGGTTCATCGTTAGTTCTGATAACTCGGGTTTTATGTACCGATTGGGAGAATAATGACTAGATAGGGCGGCTAGTGCTTGGAGGAACTAGAAAGCAGGAGAAGACAATTTTTCCTATATTTCTAGCTCACTTTCTAACGAAGACGTAAAACAAAAAGGAAAACAAGAAAATCTCTTATACCCACCTAAATTTGGTTCTTTGTCAGTCCATACCTGACAAGAGTTTTTATGACAATTGCAGGGTCAATGCGAGTAGGTCCTTAAAATCTCCTATAAATGTCATCATCATCGGACTGTTCGTAGCATTCGCTCGACCACAAATTAGATATACATTCGCACGATTTAATTACCTAATTGTGCTCAAATTAGGGAAGTGGAGCTGGGGCTAAGGTGATAGCTTATTAACTCTTCAATTGTGAGGTATCTTTTATATCGAGTCAATTTATTTAATTATTAAGATGATGGTAGGACTCAAGTTTTATTTGAGAGAATCAAACAATACTGTTCTACAATGTGGCAGAAACCATGGAGGTCCGTTCGATAGGGTGCTCCATCCTGAAGATGGTATGATTTTATACAGCTTTTAATGACTGAAAGTACAGTTTGAATATGCTGTGGTTTCAAGTGTACACTCATTTATTGTCAGCACAGTATACAAAGCCAGGTCTTTATCCTATCACACTTACATTGTGAAACCAAGAGCAATGCGGATAGGGAACTGCCTCTTCTAGGTGAACTAGAATGTATCTGGACAAGAGTTGGCTCAAACTAAGCTCCAGCGTAATGCCGGTAGCTGTAAACGGACGACGCGACGTCTCCCAGCAGTCCTGTCGCGACTAGAACCATCAAAGGTTTGGCCTTGCAGGCTCAAGGTTAGCAAGAGAGTTGGGCCTGGGAGACATTTTCACCACTTGTATATAGTGTTTCTTGGACTAGGGCTACATTTGTTCGATTTTCTGTTAGTTTATGGCGCTAAAAAAATACCGTTGATTACCGACTGGAATTTTTGAGATTAGAAAATTTGTGAGACTGAACATTGTAATACAGTGGGTTGCGATTTAAAAAGCGTGCAAACCCATTTGCCTCATGACGCATTTCCCTCTCACTTCCAACCCGGAGATTGCTGAGGAATTGGTATCAGCTGAGGTCGCTATGTTAGAAACATCGAAATACAAATTTACCTGAACAAATAATGATAAATGGCGTTAAATGATATTTTTAAAAAACCTTGAAGTTGGGAGTGTATACCACCAGTGGTACTTGTTCAAGTTGGAACATTTGAAATCGGGGGATCCCCTAGTCACCCAGATTGTATTAACGTCATGATCAAGGATCAAACCAATGAAACAAAGAATGTGTTTTTGTCATCGAACTTACCTATCTCAGTTTATTTAGTAATAGTTTTCGACTGTGGTAGGTACTTCTGTATCACTCCATCGGACAAATTATTCTCACCAACGACGGATGTTAAGATGCTCTTAAGTGACAGACACTTTCAAACCGCAATAACCTCCGTAAAAACCCATTCTGTGTTAAAAGTTATTGGTTGTGTTCTATCCAAATCTGTGTCTATATTCTTATGCTAATAAGACATTCATTTTTGGAATAAAGATAGACTTGAAACGCGTAGGTAAATTGTTCGAATTTTTTCCTTCAAATTAGATCAACTGCATGTCATATAAATATGCAATGATCACATGGTTTTGCTACTCTACAAAGTTAGTCTAGGGATTTTATTCTATAAGTGTCCAGTCCCCAACAATCCTTGTCGGTTTTCAGAGCTACCTCCCGCCCCTTCAACGAACTACTATTCCTGATAGACCATAACTACCATTCTAAAAGATTGTTGCTTCGTAATCGTTTTCGTTTCTCATATTCGTTTTCTTTTCTCTTATTGTTTTCTCTCTGAACAGTTATGGACGTGAAAATTATGCCACGTGTAGTTTTATGTTGCGAAACATGCCCAAAGTCATTCAATTTCAAAGCTGATCTCCAAAAGCATCACTGGTTCATGTTATAGAAATATGAGAAACAAAAACGATTATGAAACTACAATTTTTAGAATGGTAGTTATGGTAATCAGAAATGGTAGTTTGCTGAAGTGGCTGGAGGTAGCGCTGAAGTACGACAAGGATTGTTGCGGGCTAGACTCTCATTTTTAGGACGTCCCGCAGTAAGATTTGGGCGTCCTTATGCGATCTGGGGTGAAGGAGGACAACAATCAACAGAAAAAAAAATAACCACACAGTAATCCGTTATAGACCATTCTGAATCCAAACCCGCGGAAAAAACTATAGGTGTATGTCTGTGTGTGTGTGACAAAATCTTGTGTCGTCTGCCCAGGCCTTAGTTCTCAACTGATTTTCGTGGTTCTTTTTTTGTTTGACGCGAAAAACTACCTAGTTGTGCACTACATCGCCGGAATTTCGAATTTTGCTTTTTGAGGGGGGAAGGGGGGGGGGGTTAATGCTCAAAGAACGTGCCTTAGCGGGCATAATCTTGTAAACTCTGCCCAGGCCTCAATTTCCAACCGATTTGCGTGTTTCTTCTTTTGTTTGACTCAAATAACTTCCGAGTTGTACATGATTTTACCAGAGTATCAAAATTCGCAAGGGGAGGGGGTGAGTGGGGTGATAATATTCACAAAATATCCGAATTTCCAATATTTCTGTTCCTTTACTGCTTACTAACTGTACCCAAGCTTTGAAATTGAGGAAAAATTCTCATTATACCTCCAGATTTTCATGACTTATTCTCTGTACCACCATGGAACTAATAGTGGTGCCACCATGGTGCCAGGACACCATAAATCTCATATATTGTGGGTTTTTTTGTGTTTCACCTTGAATATGGATGTGAACTTCGACGAAACTGCCTACTAAAACTATTCGTTGAAAGTTCAATGTTAAGACGTATTTCCGCTTTGGTGCCAGCCCGGCACCATTGGGGGGGGGGGGGTGAACTTGAATTCGCATGTTGGGTGTCGTAGATCATGGTTTTTAAAATGCTCTTCAAATTCGAGGCTCCCACGCCGATAGAAATAATATGGTGGATAATGGTGAGGGGGGAGGGGGTCACTATTTGTTGCCTAAAGTAGTAAATAAATTACGTCGAGTGAAACAGTTTTATCGCTTACCATCTGGTTTAACTGATCTAATGCTTATCCAATGGGACGTCCCCTGGAATGCATGCATTACTAAACAATATGTTTATTCTTAACAACCTTTGGAATTTCGTCAATATATTAAAATCACTATTTTTCATCGAACTTTGCGAATATAATCATATCATCATCTGATAGGTCGCGATAATACACGATTTAATACCCACTCATAAACCAGGTCCAGGTAGAATGTATGTTGTGTAGGTTGACTTTCTTGGGGTGTTATGTCACATGAACGGATTATGGTGAATAAAGCAGTACATTCAATTGAATAAAACGAAAAAGTGCCTCTACATGCAGGTAGATCCTCAAAAACCGAAGGAACGTGTATAAGACCCACCGATTTCAGGACGAAACCGATCAATTCCGACCCTTTCACTTAGTTCCTTTCAGACCAGTGACCAAAGCAACAATAATTTTTAGGACAATATGGTTAGGCAACATCTCCAAAACCAGGGAGCTGGAAGCATTCTCCATTTTTCCATTACACCACAAAAGACGAACTGACTCCCAAGATGATAGCACCTTCTCAAGAGTCATCGTAGCTCGCCTCTTCAATTCACAGCCCAATTGTGCAACGGGAGATGCCATCAGGTTTTCTAAATTGACAAGAACTGTGAGAATCCTCTCAGTGATTTTCTTTTGTAATTATTGTCAAGTAGAGAAGCGGAGCCATGTAAGTTTGGTGTAGTTTCTGAAAAACCGGAAATGATTCAACATAATACTGGGACTATTCTCACTCCAAATTAGATGAAATAAGATCAATAAAGTAAACTCGATCAAATATCTAAATAATCAAAGATCATAGAGAGAACAATAAGTAATCGTTTTCGGAGTAATCTCAAAGTACCTTCAAAATTTGAACAAAATCAAATTCATATTCTTATAGGTACTATAACAATTCAATATGTAACCTTTTCTTTCCAAAAATATTCCAAAGGCTAAGTCAGCGTTAAAGTCGACAAATAGCCTTTGTGTTTAATATGGTTGAAACATATTGTTTGGTAATGCATGCATTCCAGGGGACGTCCCTCAGATAAGGATTAGTTCAATTTCAATCAGTAGGGGATAAATCATATATTCTTATTTACCTTTTCACTGCACAAAATAGATTCACTCAATGTCATTTTTTCAGTACGAGTGCGTTGATGACGATCCATATAATTTTTAGCATTATGAGACCCCGAAACTTGACATTTTGATATCGAAAGGTGGACGCATCGCTCTGCATTAGCTATCATAACTTCTAGAGCCTCTATTTCTATATGGGAGTCTCTGATTTTAACAGAATTTTACAACCTATGACCAATATATAACATATATAACAACCCCCCCTCCAACATTGCATAACGGTGCCAACCCGGCACCAAAGCAGTGTCACGTCTTAATGTTGGACTTTTATCTGTTGGTTTTGGCAGGTAGTCCGTAGATGATCGCATCCATATTCAAGGTGAAACACCCAAGAACCCACACATTATGCAGTTTCTGTTGACCTGGCATAATCATGACACCACTGATTTGATCCACGGTTGCACAAAGGATAGCTTATGAAAATCTAGAGGTATACTGATTATATTCCCTCAATATACGAAAAATCGTATATTTTGTGAATATCATCCCCCACACGCCCCCTCCCCATGTTAAGTTCGATACTCGTAAGTTGTCTGAGTGGAACAAAAAAAGGAACGAAAAAAGGAGAATTGAGTAGTGGGAAGAGTACAAAAGATCATGTCCAAAAACGCACGTTTGAGCGTCTTCCTCCTTCCTTGCACAGCTTTAAAGGCAAAATCCGAAATCCCGGCGACATAGAGCACAAAAAGATAGATTTCTGCTTCGAAAAAAAAAGAACCACGAAAATCGGTTGAAAAATGAAGAGTACACAAGACATAGTCACATACACATTCAGACATACATCTAAGGAAATACAAATATAAAATAAATTGGAAAGTCATTTAATATATGAAAAAACATAAATTATGTTCTTTTAAAATTGTTGCACATTGTTTAGGGCCTGAAGTAGAGTTTCCAAATCTCAACCTGCAGGAAATTAATAATTAATAATTAGTAATTATTATTATCACAGATTCCAACGTAGTGCTATGAAAAGTAAATATAGACAAACGAAAAAGTAAAATATAAAACAGACAACGAGTTTTTCCCTAAAACGTAAAGTTTTGATGAATTTTTCTTGAAGGAAGTCAAGAAATAGTAGGTTACATAGGTAGTTACTTATTTTGAGATTTTCAAGCAAGTAGAGCGTAGTTAATTCCTCAAGGTATTGAGGGCTTCCAATGGTTGGAAGGTCCTGAAATCATCAGAATAATGCGAAGATCTTGAATTGCAACCGCAAAACAGTTTGATGATGTTCGTTGTACCGTTCAAGGTTGCCATGCTCCTCGTTAGGCAGCTACTCTATTATTCAAGCTACATCTGCTGTAGTGCGGAGTTAGGTATCATGATTGGGAATAGTTCTTCCTGAGCAGTAGATGACTGTTCAAAGCAGCTATTACCCCGTTTTCCATACGCCACCCAAGGACCGCCTTTATAAGGAAGGAATCTCTACTTAGCCTTGTGTGAAGATCGAAGTCTCGCCAAGTCGAAATTAGCATACTGGTTGTTTGACAATGACGCAGAAACCTACTTCAGCCATGTATAATATATTATTTCTGTGCATCAGATGTTGCAAATATCGTAATTGAAATACCCTGTGTTAGATAATTTAGAGATTTTTTCTTTTTAAAGTAATTTAACTGATTGGAAGTTTCACTCCATTTGGAGGTTAGCCAAACGAGTATTTGTCAGGGGTTCTGCTCAATCATACAATCAACAATTTTTCCCAACCAATTGCGGAAGCTATACAACACACCCAACTTGGAAGACGTTATTCATGAAGATTGCTGTGAGACTCGACCTAAAAATGGTTATATTGCTAGTAGGCCGTATACATAATATAGATTGAATGATGTCTTGCGATGTAGCGGAGACCACAAATGATAGTAAATCAACCACCGAAAAAGAAGCCTCGTTCAAGATTTGGTTCAGATTTTGGTTATGATACTCTGGGGTTCCTCGGCTCGAGCCTTCATCTGAAGGCATAATACGGATCAACTCCCAATATTATCTAAAATTACATCGGGAAAGGTGAGCGGCTGTTAGGTAAGAGGGGCCAAGCCAATATCTGAGTTACATACTTACTACATACGCTCTGTGTTACTTATTTCCTGGATCAGAAATAATGTTATAGACTCATGTAGAATTGTGTAATAAGCTAATTGCATCAAATATTTTATCAATAATGGAAACAATGATGCAAATCACCTTACTACTACTTATTTACCGAGTATATCACATAATATGTGAGTATATCACATAATATGTGAGTATATCACATATTATGTGCGTTACATCATTATGACATCATCTCTTGAAAAAACAGGTATTCGAAATATATGAATATAATTTGCCTCAAATGTAACAAAACTACGTTGAAAACTTCGGTGTTCTACGATCTGGTCACTGCTTCATGTTGCAACTAAGTATTACAAACATGAAAAAACGTCGCAAATTATTTCTCAAAGGTTTATTATTTTTCTGTACAGATCACTCGTCTGCAAAGAACACAGTTTTTCCATTGTCACTATTTTTTTTACCTACCTACTTTACCAAGTTTATTTGAAAGAAATAGGGAGTTGGGGTTCCTTCATATGGAAATTTGATAATGCTTGCTAAGGACGCAAAACTGAGTAGATACTGTTCAAAGAAACGAACAACGATCGCATTTTGATTAGCTAAAATTTCAACGGAGATTAGATTGGTGATTCTCTTTGGTGATTCACACTCGTGATTCCGATTTATCGTAAGTCCAACCGGTCTCAGTCGGTCGCCGTTTGTTTTTAGTATTTGGCGAAATTGAAGGCGCAAAAACGCAAAACGTTGTACCTAAATTTGACATTTTAAAGGATTTTAGAAATTCATTAGTGCACGGCCCTATGGAATTGAAAAACTGAAATATTGCCGCCAGAATCATCAAAATTGAACAATAATTGCTAAAGAAAAATGGGGAAAACTGCTGAAAATAAACGGGGTTTTCCATGTTTTCCCATATTTCTCTAGCAATTATCGTTCGATCTTGATGAGCACAACTTTTTAAGTTATTGCGCGTTCGATTTCGTGAAATACTAACCCGGAACGAGAAATGAACGGCGATCGACTGAGACCCCCTTAAGTTCTCGTAGGGAGCGAACGGTTTGTCCTACAGAGCTCTACAGAGCTGGATGGTCTCAATCGATTCTAAAAATTCAATACTATTTCTAATTGGTGAAAAAAAAACATACATAGGGCACTCTTGAAAATGTCAACCCTTAGAACTAACTGACATCAACCAAAAGCTTCGCGGCACAACTAGACCCCAAATGGAGCCCATATACCAAATTTCATCAAAATCGATCCATGGTAACTAAGAAAAGTGCCACGTACGGCGGACGGAATGATTTTTTTTAAGTCGATTTTTGGATGCTACCTACTTCGAAACATAAACCATCAAATTTTGAAGTGGGGTTAAATTTTTTTTCTTACTCGATTCCAATGGTTCATTATTGAAAATAATGAAAGGAAAAAACGAAGAATCAAAATTGAATAAATCACTAGTGGCATCAGAAGCAAGGATTAAGTAAAGATCCAAGTTTACCTTTCCAACATTTACCAAGTCAAAACACAGCTCAGAAAATCAAAAATATAGAAGCTTTACCACACGTTTATATCCTGGATCAAGATGATACAGGACTAGTCACTATTTTCTACTCAAAGGCTCACTTCATAGCATTTTTAAAAGGATAATGTCATTCTTCAATGTCATGAACATGCAGTGATTGCAGACACGTCCCCAATAAACCTCGTCGCAAGTGGCACATCCGGTAGGAGGACGTCACGAACTTCCTGAAGAATGACGTGGATGTCCATTTGAGATGTTCTACGTACTGCCTAGATGGAATTTGAAGAGCACACTGCTCTTCCTACGTCAAAAAGATTTTCGTATGAAGCATATTAACGATTGACGTTCAACTTCAAGCACAGTGTCGCAGGTTAATCAATAATTGACGTATGTGACTGGGGAACGATTTTCTACCGAAACCCAATGTTGATTAAATTTGTTGAGATCATCTTACCACCCAGAAATTTTAAAACATACTGAATCTAATATTTAAATTTGAGTCAGAATAAAGATAAGAATATTGCTTTTCAACCAGGAACCATCCAAATTTGAAATCAATCCAGATACTAAGATGCGTCGAGCTCTGGCTGTTGAGACTAATACAAGTAGGGAAATCCGGAGCAGTAATGGCATTTTGATTGAGAACCAGTTATTGATTTTGGTACTGATTTGAATACTTTTGAATCTCTTTGAAATGTTGGGAGATTGTAAATCACTCGAGGCTTTGAAAGAATGATCTGCTAGACGACCGTTTTTGTGGTGACGAAGTCGTTTGGAATGCAGTCTTCTGTGGGTGAGGTGCCGAGGAAGTTCGTGCCTTTCAAGTAAAACTTCCATTATGTACCTAGCCAGATGATTTCATTTGGGTTCAAAAAAAGTTTCAATATTTTTCAGATATTGAAGAATGAGTGGGCATGAGGTCATATACGTGGAAGGGGCTAAAGTGAGTTTAACAGTAATCATCATCACGAGATGAGTTTAGTTCCATCGGAGTTTACAGAATCCAATGTAAGAGTGCAGTCAGATTCCTAATTTAATAATTATTATCAAAATAAAACTCGGCGCTGCGCGCCTCGGCGGGGGCTTCGCCCCCTGCACCCTCGGATGATTTCCGCTTAGAGCCTAATGGCTAAAATGTGACATACCTTGAAAAGGTTTTTGCTCCCTCTCCCTCTTTATCTTTCTTCCACTGTAATATTTAAGATACCTCCTTATTCATAATAACATCAGGTTGTCAAGCATATTTGTCGTCAAGCATATGATAAATCATAGCGCTACTTTCCTGTCGCTTTTTCCTGTCGCTTTTTACTGTCGATTTTTCCTGTCGTTTTTCGGCGGGGGGTCCCATCGCTAAAACCTTTTCAAGGTTAAAATTCCTATTTGTGTCAATCAATTGTTGCCCAATTGAATAATTGAATATTGAATAATGAACTAGCTTATGCACTGAGGGGTCTGTTTGAATATTGGTGCCAAGACTGCTTAATAAGTATAACTGAGATTGGTATGGAATTAAATATTCAGCGGATATGTGAATGTATCTTTATCCTAAATATTCAGCAGGAATGACTTCCAGGTGAAGGAACGAATCCCACGTTAGGCTCTTGTACGGAAAATTGTAAGCAATTTGGTATGGTGATGGAGAATCCCTGAAAAGTTTTTCCAACGTCATCTGATCAAATAATACCTACTTTACATTCTTTTAACCTCAAGGAGTTTCATATTACTTCGATAATATTCCTTATTTACTGGATTACGCTGTAGGGGTAATTATAAGGTACTTAGAAGTCCAAATGAAGTGCTGAACGAACAGCCTTCCCTATTTTTTCACACTACATCCTTGAAACCTTTAGAAGTGATGTCTTGGAAGGATCAGCTGTGTGAGCGATAAGGTAACCACAGGTCTCCACTTTTCGGATGAAGTGCATTGGCATTATTTATTTTGCTTCTTAGCATGGAAAAAGTCCGAAGTGGTTTAAGAAAGTCAAATAAGCTGTGTAAGCGATGCCTTACTTCTCTCTCATCCATCCTGCACCACTGAGACTACTGCTACGGGCTGTGATTGGGAGGAAGTAATATAAGCTGCGTGAGAAAAAAACGTTACCCAAACTACCCCAATTGATAAAATAATACAACTATATCGAATCTCTCGAAAATTGATTGATTGATTGATTGATTGATTGAATCGAACTTCGTGTTGCTTCATGGATCAGCGAGTGGACATGCCAGTAATAGGAATCATTGACTAGAAATCTCGGAGTGGAGGTCGCTGGTAACAATTATTACAATGTTAATTTCCTACCTACGAGTGGTTGGCTTAACGACGCAGATGTGTAACTCGTGATTTCACTTAGACACACGCAGACATTTCCTCGTTGAAGCGCAGTAAAGCGAAGGTCTGGACGGACTCGCGCCGGCCAGTGAAATCCTTGAGAGTCCATTCCAGCAAATCACATCGAGATTCTGGAGAACGCCGTTTAGGACGTCTCACTCGAGGAAACTGAGACAGGAAGAGTTGGGGGGCAGCCTTCACGCGATTTACACAGATCGTTAGGGAGTAACCATATCAACTGTTCAAAATCAAGAGATCTGCTACGCTTTGGACACAAAGGATCAATTTGCAAGTTGCAAACATTTTCGGTGCTACCTAAGTGACTTTAATAATGACCTTCCTCCGTGGTTAGGAACTGGGTAGGTGTTTTCTATCGTTAGGTTCCTAAACCTAGTTCAACAGACGACCTAGATATATGAGTGACAGCATCAAGAAGTGATTCACAGGGTTTTTCCTTGGCCTTTTATCATCAACTAGCTGAAAAGCCTGCTAAAAGCAGGCAAAAATTTTTAGACATGTCAAAAAAAATTTGATGTCGCGGCCTGGAATCGAACCCCGGACCCCCACGTTCGGGCGACATACGTACGTACGTACGGTTGGCGTTTTATGTATATAGATATCTAATGATCTATTGACGCTACGTATATAATATGATCGGTAAAATAGAGATACATTTGACATCCAAATACCTAAAAGGCTGCAAATTGTTCCATAATGGTTTATTATTTTTCTTTATAGATCACCCTACTGCAAAGAACAACGGTTTCCCAAAATCAGTACTGATCAGATGTTGATCAGTTGAAACTCGAACAGTCTTTTGCCATTCACACTAGTGTTTCTGATTTTTTATAAGTCCAACCCTTGCATCCCACTGGGAGCGAACGGTTGGTCCTACAGAGTCTGGGTAGTTTTATTAAATTCTAAAAATTCAAATCTGACTTAAATTGGCAAAAAAAAAAACAATACCTACCTTTATATCTAGCAAGGGCGCTTTGAAAATTATAACCCCTATTTTTCACCCCCTTGAAGTGGCTGACAACAAACAAAAGTTTCGCGCCACAACTAGACCCCAAATGAAGCCCATAACCGAATTCCATCAAAATCGGTCCATGGTTAGGTACTAAGTGCGGAAAACGTTTTACTTATTTGATTTTCGGATTCTTCATACCTCGAAACGTAAACCATCAAATTTTGAGGAGAAGTATTGGGGGGTGGGAGTATTTTTTCCTTGCTTGATTCCAAACGTTCATTATTGAAAATAATAAACCAAAAACGGAGTTCGTTATTGTCCAAATGATCACGAACAAGAGATCCTAAGCTGTCTGAAAAGGTTAGAATAATACAATCAAGTTAAAAATTAATACGATGATTCATTTTACAACGTATCACTTCAATTTACTCATAAGTTACCTAGTAGAGGTGGTATGAGTTGCTGGTTTTGAACGTTGAGTTGGGATTCTGATGCTATGGAGATCAAGATGTGGCGCTATTAGTGTAATAACAAATGATTTTTGTAATAACAAGATGTGGTTCTCTTATGTGCAATAACAAATTATTTTTTTCCAGGATTTTTTGTGGGTTAGAAAATGTAAGGTTAATTTGGGAGGTCCCTTGAACAGGAACATTTCAAATAATTGGCTTCCTTTTGGAGGATCCGGGGAGGGAGTTAGATCAACACCATTACTAACCAATACTGCAAAGATGATTATCTTATTGTTTCCGTATTTCCTGTTCTATCGATCTGTTCTCAGTGGATTTAATATATAATATTAAATATTTTCAAGTCTTTGTGACAAAGGAGCACAACTGAAGTTGGTCCTTGGCTGTCTTTATCGATAAGTGTGGTTAAATATGGATAAATGTGGATTATGGTCTGTAAAGTGAAAATATAAACCCAGAGAAGAAGAAGGAGAAGAAATATAATCATAATTCTGGCGTTATTTCAAGCCTTGGAGGTTGTCTGATTCATCCAAGTATTAGGCTCACTTGAACATTCGTCCAGAATTAACGTGTTGTTTCAGTATTGGCAACAATATACCACCAATGCTCGTTACTTGACTGAAGTGTTCAAAAATGACATGAACGTAATGACATAAACATCATGTTTACGAAATGCGTATAAACACAAATGTGGTCACGCACGTGTGAGTGGCAATCCAACGCTACCCTTGTTTTTCGGTTCGTTCCATGTTGGATCAGTATTGCGGCGAGAAAAACACGGTTGGAAACGGATCTGTTTCGACGAAGAGCAAGAATGTCAAGTGATACCATCTGTTCGTCGTCCTCCCAGAACAAGTGGCCTGACAATGGCGACTTTCTGTGTTCTCTCTGCGTCGACTACTATTCAATACAGCGATCCAAAACGCTCCCAATATCATGGTTCCTGGAATTTGGGAATTCCAATTCATAATGGTCTTGTGACAGGTACTTCGATGTTTTATCAGGTGCTATGCGAATAAAGGTAGTGTTTAAAATATGAAATAGATTTCCTGCGGATTAAAATACTTTCATTTCGACCTTTAAGGTGGAAATACACATGTTGGAGTTTACTCCAATATATTGTTATGATTGTTGTGAGTCGTGTGATGATGATTTGTTAGTTACTGAATTTAAAACACTTTACTTGAAATTATAGGAATAGAAGTTGTTCCAAATTGTGATTTTACTCTTTTGTTTAACGATTTGATGAGTTTGGCTGCCAAATCGCAACAAGTGGTCCTTTGAACGACGAATCAGTGGAAAGAAAGAGAAAAAGAAGAAATGAGCGAACGAACTAGAATTGAAGAGAAACGAAGAATGGAAAAGAGAAGAGAACGAAATAGAGAAAGAATTAATAGAATGAAAATGTTGGATGAAGAACTTGATAAGATTGAGGAGAAATACCACAAGGAACAAATGGAGATAGAAGAAAGAGAAAAAGAAATGGAATTCCGACTAAAATTTGAAATGAAGAGATTAGAACGGGAAAGGAAATATTTAGCCTTGGGATGCGTTTCAGCCTCTTCGCCAAACAGTATTTTTTACTCAAGTCATCGATCAGGGAAATTCTGGGGAGAGGACAGCGAGAAGGTCGGACGAAAGTTACCTGAAGAGAAAATAGCAGATATTGAAGAGGTAAGTCAGAAGAAGAAGGCTGATACGAATAATGAAGAGAATGAAAAGTTAAGGAGCATCGATGATGTATCATCGGGTGGAGAAGAAATAGGGGAGAACAGAAAATTCAAACAGAAAGACATCGCAGCTATGCAAGGGGTTCTGAAGATGAAAAAGAAAGAAGAAGATCGAATGAAAGTGGAAGAAGAAGGAAGGCTTAGGAAGGAAGAAGGAAATGAGAAAATACTGGTACAGATCCGAAAAAGGAAAGAAGATAAAAAGCAGAAAGAAAAAGAGAAGAAGGAACAACTGAAAGCTGGAGGGACGACAGAAAAACTCGCAACTAAATGCGATGAGGGATATTCCCAAAGTGACAAAGAACGATTTGGCTGGATAGCAACGATAAATCTTGAAAAAACAGAAATACAGGAAGGAATGAACGAAAAAACATGGATGAACGAAAGTGACAAAACCAAAGGAGATGCAAGAAAGTCAGAAACAGAGAGGAAAAGCATACGAAGGGGAACGTCTCACGCCGATGGCGAAGAGCAGTTAGCCAGTCCTATCAAACGAATGAGCTACCTCCTACATAACCGATCGAAATTTAGGAAGAAACAGAAAATTGATCGTGCAAAACTGAAAATGAAGACCGAATCGCACTGTATTCAATCCATTCAAGATAAATATTGTCCGATCCTCCCAACGAGAATGCTTACCTGCTTGGCAGAGAATATTTACCATTTTAACTACAGACGGATAGGTGAGTGGAGGTACCGAAAAAGAAAGAAGAAAATAATCATGAAGAACACTATGGGGGTTGGAGTATGTTGGAGTTTACTCCAATATATTGTTATGATTGTTGTGAGTCGTATGATGATGATTTGTTAGTTACTGAATTTAAAATACTTTACTTGAAATTATAGGAATAGAAGTTGTTTCGAATTGTGATTTTACTCTTTTGTTTAACGATTTGATGAGTTTGGCTGCCAAATCGCAACAACACAACTCCTCAACTAGATTGTTGGGTTATACCACTTGCGACTTCCACGGGGCTTCAAAATCTTATGTTGCTCTTCACCAGCACTTGAATAAGTGGATCATTCCAGAGAGTTACTCAAGATTGTAATCTCCATTTTAAACGTTCGACCATCACGCTTAGTGTCGTTCAGAAAAGGGTAAGAAAACGGTTTTCCCATCACACACAATTCGCACGTCCACCATCCGCACGCGACCGCTAGTGCGTTCGCCGCTATCAGTAACCGCATTCTATAGCTATTATATCATTACAGGAGAGCATAAAGCCGTGAGAATCGCCGATGGTTTCGGTCCTCCAAGGCATCTTTTCTTACGGATCGCCTGACTTAGAAAGGGTTAGGTCACTCGAGGGTGGGTTGGGCAACTGGAATTAGCCAAGCTAAAGGTTATTGTCCGGTTCTTCGAGTGAAGTTGGTCCAATGCCGTCATCAGTTTGCTTTAAAGGATTGGCCCACGGAATGCAATTTACTGCGATCTGACCATCGAAGCATTCTTGATGCGATTCGGCAAATTATCATCACAATGAGGGAACGAACATTCCAATGACAGATAAGCAGTATGACCCTACCTACATCATAACTGTTCCTTACATTCTGAGACTCTCATTAACAATGACATTTTTATGATAGGTAGTTAGACCGTTAGTTATTACTTCAAGTGAACTGTGAAATTCATCTGAAATTCATTGTGAAATTTCAGACAATTTAAATCAGGTTCACACCCAGGGGCGCGTTTATAAGGCCACTCAAGGTCAAGCCCCGGCAAAATTTCCCTCTCTGTAAGCTTGATTTTCACCTCAAAGTTGAAAACACTCGCTTCGAAAAGTGTTTCCCCAAAGTAAAAAAACCTTGGAAGAAAGTTTTTTTCTTCAAAACTCACTGATCCATGATGATCCATGAAAGCCTGGATCTTTTATAAGTGTAATTTTACACTGACATGTAATTATTATGTCAAATATCCATGGTGGAAATAAAAAGAAGAAGTAGGATGGAAGTTGGTCACCAGAGGTTGTCCCCACGACCAGCACCATGGACCTAGAGAGAAGAAGTAGGATGGAATCGATAAGTATCTAACAATCGATTGACCACTCCTGAATTTCGTATATATCTGGAAAAGTAACATGTTGTCAAGGAAACTCTGGGGCGAAAACAGTTCTGCCCCAGACTTGCTATGGTTAAGAACATGGTTTTTTTAGTTCTTGCCCTGTCCGCGCATGCGCAGTTGTGTAAAAATGCAGGCCTGATCCGTTTACCCCCTCCCTTCTCAGCACTAGCCAGGGAGGACGCAATTGATTTTCAAGACAAGTCGCAAATCGATTTTTTCAAGACGAGTATTGATTCAAGTCGATGGATGGATGCTTTGTTGAAACATCCATGGAAGTTCCGTGTTAGGCAAGGACGTCATGATCTATATTAGCTGTGTTATTTGGGAGAACCTAGGTAGGTACCTACGTGTCACAGTTCCTCCTAGATTTGCAATGGGACGTCAAACAGATAAGTTAACCTCTACCTATCTTATACCTTTCCATAATGTAGGCCTAGCTACTACCACCGTACATTATGACTTGCTGAGAGCTCGGAAAGATTGAAATCCACCTATTTCTTATCAGGGGACTTCTTTTTCTATGAAAAAGTTGTTGGTAATGCTCGAATATCACCGTAGGAAGTCACACAAGTCGTTTATAACGCATATCTCTAAACATTTTTGACTGAAATTGATCCCCGAATATTTTAATCACTGGAAAGAAGTTGAGGTGTGATTGTTCCCCAGCGGGTCGTCTGTTTGTCACAAAAGTAGGTAAGTGTGATCCTGTGGTCTTGTTTTTGTATTTTTTGGTTTTGTGTCCCACCACTTTCGAATGTCACTCAATGCCCCTGTTCACACCATGATGAACGAATCTAATTCTCGTTTCTGTAACATAACAAAAAGTAGCAATCCCATTAGGGGGCTGATGAGGGCAGCTTCTAATGAATAAAGGCCCAACGGGGGTTTAATGAGCTAACTCTCAACTGTTTGGGGCTAATGACCCTTCGAGTTGATGGGGATCATCATGCACAACACGAATTTCTCAATGTCACTCAATTTGGGAATTCATACCTGACAGGCTCTTTTTTTCATAATGACATAATGAGAAGTGAAGTATCGATCTACTTAATTAAATGTAAGCACATATAACAATTACACCATTTGCAGACATAAATACACGTTTGCCAAGATGGATGAGCAGTACTGCTTAGGTTTCTTCATATGATGGACATACATTTTTCTTGTTACTTTTTTGGTGCAAAAATAACATAAGTTATTTGATTGAATCTTGGTTAGTGTTACCTTTTAAGTTTTTTATTTTGCGGCGAGACTCTTATTGATACGTTACGAAGAAATTGCTTTCGATATAGACCCTGAAACAGAGTAGGTAGGTAATAGTCTAATCTAAGCTTCCTCTAAAAACACTTCACAGAAAAATATTTTCCCGAAAAAAAGTTTTGTCTAAAACATACATTATTCAATTAACTCAAAAACAAAACGCTGCAAATTATTACACAATGGTTTATTATTTTTCTATATAGATCACTCGTCTACAAAATCACCAACCATCCAATATAAAAAAAAATCAAAAAAAAAAAAAAATCAAAAAAATCAAAATCACCAACCATCGATCGCATTTCGGTCAGCTCTTATTTTAACGGAGATTAGGCCTCTTTTGCGATTCACACTCGTGTTTTGATTTATATATATATATATATATTTCAATATAAACCCTTAAATTTTTGTAGGGAGCGAACAGTTTGTCCTACAGAGCTCCGGGTGGTCTCAAAAAATTCTAAAAATTCTATAGAATCCAAAATTGAAGGAAAAACAATACCTTTATATCAAAATTTTTTGAGTTAGGGCGTTTTCAAAATTTCAAAATTGATTTTGGAACCCTTAGAAGTGACCTACATCAACCAAAAGCTTCGGGGCACAACTAGACCCCAAATGGAGCCTACATACCAAATTTCATCAAAATCGGTCAATGCTAAGTGGCAAAAGTGCCGCGTACGGCGTACGGCGGACGGACGGCCAAATTTTTATTCGATTTTTGGATTCTACGTACCTTGAAACGTAAACCATCAAATTTTGAGGGGGTGTTAAAATTTTTTTTTCTTGGTCGATTCCAAAGGTTCATTATTGAAAATAATAAACCAAAATGCGCGAGTAAAAAAAATTAATTTCAGAAAACTCAAATTTACTCGAACCCTTGCGCGAATACGAAGATAAAACCTTCAGTAGTGAGAGAGTTTAACTGTTTTTGAGAGAAATTCCTCCGAATAGGTAGTTTTACCAAATGAGTAAAATTACACGCTGCTCCGACACCGCAAAACAAAGTGCAGTACTGTTTCCTGAAGATTAACTTATAGCGCCAATCTTTTTCATTATAAATTATTCAAAAATTTGCATCGGTTACTCACATCTCTTGGTATAATCGCTATTTAAAGAACGTCGAGCGGATGATAGCTCTGACCTTCTGTTTCCGAGCGAGACCTCCAGTTTCCGGAAAGATTCATCTTCACTAATAATAATCTCTCTCTCACAAGCACGTCACGTATCTTGTGTTTGTAATTATATCACCTATGTTTTGAAAAAAACGTCTGCCAAGTTGGGTGGGCAGTATAGCTTCCTCACTCATTGTAACATGGACGTATAGAATCAGTTGGCGAAAAACAGGAGAGGAAATGGCCTTGGAGCTCACTCAGCTGATCAGTGACCACTCAGGCACCTTCAGCATTCTCCATTGACCCTGCCTCTCAAATTTCAGCTTCCTGCGTTCAACAGGAGAGAAAATGGCCTTGGAGCTCACTCTGCTGATCCGAAGGTGCTGAAATTTATAGGGGACCGTCTAGGACCTAACCCGCACAATCCCTGAAAATTTCATCAAAATCGGACCACAGGTTAGTATAGTTTTGCCCGGGACAAGGATTGACCACAGACAGACCGACAGACCGACAGACCGACAGACAGACAGACAGACAGACACGGAACCAAAATTGTTCGGGAAGCTCTAAAACGCAAAAAGCAAGTGGAAATTTTGATTTTGGAGGACATTTTTTTTTTCACTTCTTTCACGAATACAAAGCTTCCCTACCTTCGGTAGTGAGGAAGCAAAATACCCGCACAAATTTTGGAAACTTAACTGTGAAAGGTTGTAAAACTCATACAATTTAACATTAAATAGACTTTTTGGTTTATTATTTTTAATAATGAACCTTTGGAATCGACTAAGAAAAAATTGTTTACTCCTCCCTCCATCAAAATTTAGTGGTTTACGTTTCAAGGTATGTAGAATCCAAACATCGAATAAAAAATGATCGGTCCGTCCGATCAGTGACAGTTCCGTGGTCCGATTTTGATTAAATTTGGTATTACGGGCTCCATTTGGGTCTAGTGTCAGTAACTTTCAAGGGGTGAAATATGGGGGTTGTAATTTTCAAATCGCTCGAGCTCAAAAACCTTTGAAAAAAAAAGTAATTTTTTTCACCTATTTAAAATATAATTGAATTCTCAGAATAGAATGAGACCACATTTGCTCCCTATCAGGTCTTAAGCGTTGAAATTGAAATAAAACAGAAACACTTGTATGTTATTGTTCATTGACGGAAATAGGCATAGTCTCCGTTAAAATGTTGGATTTTCAATTGTTTATTTTATCGATTTTGCATGGAGCAGTAATGATATTGTGTATTGTAGAGAGAAACTTTGTGATTCTTTGATATGTAAGTGAAATGAATACGAAACCCGATACGTAACCCTATAAATGTCTTTACCACTAGGCCAAAATATGGCTACTTAATATTGTATAGATAATTTTTTGTTAACCTCATAACTAAATAATTCTGATGCTCAAGGGTTCACAATTTCCTCCGTCATACAATTGAAACCACATCCGTTTAATTATTGTCTCTACAACAATTAGAAGTATCACATTAACCATATCCCTGAGTTGCTCTCGGAATTGTTCTTACTTCCAGACCGCAGCAACTTCTACGAGATAATGTTTCAGTAGTGAATGCAACCCTCACATTATGATATACAACCGCTGTCGTTCAATGTCAATGTTACTTACGTAGACCTAAGTATCAAGGCTAGAACTGTAGACCCCCCCTCCGACCGATGCTACCTTACGCTGCTGAACCACAGCTGACCATGGAACATGTTTAGGACAGCTACCTGGTAAATCTTATCTTGCCCAAACACCAATATACTTTTAGTACTACTTTACTATACTACACCTTACTATAACTAGATTCATCACTATTAGAAGGAATACGGTAGATAACTACAACCCATTGTTGATAAAACTAGGAAATTTTACTACAGATCGTGTAATGGACTCTAGCTCAGCATCCATTGTTATCCGAAATTATAATTTACATTTTGGCTACATTCAAGAATAAATTTAGGCTTTCTTAATCATTTGGTTTAATGAGTACCTCTATAATTGGAAAGGTGATGCACTTTCGTGAGGCAATATGCTTATTATATTTTTGGTCGGTTAAATAATGGCTTAACTACGTTCTCTGCTGAGTGGAGGGATCCTGATTATCTTATACCACAAAACTGATACGATAACGTCCCTAATTTAGATTATATGTGTACAGGCTCTGATGGCTAATGCGATTCCAAGCATCCAGTGCTTATTAATTGGACGTGAAACAATCTTACATAATCACAGGAAAAAAAAATGGTGGCAAAATTAGTGCTCTAAACCGAAGTCCTCTCCTTTTTGAGTTATCTCACGGTCAACGCTGGAACCTATTCACATTATCACATTAGCTCATCAAGTCTAGGTCGAATCGTTTGGGTGGTCACCGCCTAGCTAGTAATGGCTGGTACCCCTGGATCCTCTTCCGATCGCGTTCTTGACTTCCATCAAGACTTGCTCTATTTTGACGAATCTGAATATCTGACACAGATTCTCTCGACCTCACCCTAGTTCTAGACCTACTTTCCTGTTTCATCAACTCTGAATTGGGATGTGATACAAATTACTCAAAACCGGTGGGAAGCTCTGGGAACTGAATGTGATGGAGTGAGAGATTATCGCTATCCCAGTCATCTGAATGAAACCAAAGGATTAGGACGCGACTACATTATTTTCGCTATACGAAATAAGGCACTTAAGGAACTCCATATCCACGAAAATTACTTCTAATACCAAAGTTCTCGATTGGAAATTTTGAATGATAGACAGATTAATGTGTTTCTAAACTATGTTCTTCCACATCTGCAAAAGTTATTAAGAGCCCATCTAGTTATCTTCATAAGTCGATGGACTCTATAATTACTTTAGAAGATGAACTCTGATTTTGTAATGATCATCAGTCAACGATATCTGGAAGTTCTACGTGTTTTTGCTTTGAGCGTTCATTCAATAAATAAACATCTTCAGGTCTCAGGAATAAACTAGTGAATATTTGTTGAGTCGATCATCAGAGTTAGTGTTGGAGATGATTGTAAGGAACGAAAATACATCAGCAGGCTCCATCCAGACTAGACAGTCCTCAGGACCGTCCGATGTCATCCAGACCAGAAATAGATGACCCTTCGACCCCAGGAGACCTACAAATACTGTCAAGAGTGTCGCGATCTTATCTCGTCAACTTACCTTTAGCAAAAAGGGGTCAGAACTGAGGTAACTCTTCCAATGCCCAACCATTGCCTTGATTTATAGATTAGGTCTTGAACAATAGTAACAGCTTCGTTCTTGCTTCTCTCTTTTGTATCTTGTACGTATGTTCAACTTATGAGAACAATATTGAGTGAATAGAGGAATAATCAGTATTTTATGAATACTGAATGAATATCAATACCGTGAATATCAACGAGAGAGCAAGACCTCTTGAGAAATTTGGAATAGAAGAACATGACCTACCAAGAGCCATGTTACATGTTAAATCCTTCATTATTGAGTGAATAGCTGAAGAAAATTGTTGGCCTTATGCTCAGCGACCGCTGTGGGTGTTTTTTCAAGAATTTAACTACTCAGCTCCACTAATATATTATGATGATAATTTTAATGAGAAGAAACTGTTACAAAAATTGTATATGTTGACAAAGTTAATTTGTATGAATTTCTACCACAGTTACGCTGGTTATATCTACCACAGTTACGCCAGAGCGAGTACATAATATTATAGGTAGTAAGTAAACCAGACTAACAAGAAAAAATTTGCTCTGATTCCACTGCTTTTGGTTTATTATTTTCAATGATAAACCTTTGGAATCGACCAAAAAAAAAAAAAAAAATCACCCCCCCTTCCCCCCCTTCAAAATTTGTTGGTTTACGTTTCAAGGTCCGTAGAATCCAAAAATCGAATAAAAATTTGGCCGTCCGTCCGCGGAACTTTCCCCACTTAGCGTTAACCGATTTTGATGAAATGTGGTATGTAGGCTCCATTCGGGGTCCAGTTGTGAATTTAAGGGACAACTACGAGAATTTAAGGGTTGGACTTACGATAAATCAGAAACACGAGTGTGAATCGCAAAAGAGGCCGAATCTTCGTTCAAATGTTAGCTGACCGAAATGCGATCGATGTTTTTCTCTAAGTTGGATGGTGGTAACAATGGCAAAGCCGTGTTATTTGCAGAAAAGTGATCTATAGAAAAATAATAAACCTTTGTGTAATAATTTGTAGCGTTTTTAAATCTTGGTCGATTCCAAAGGTTCATAAAAAATAATAACCAAAAAGTCTCCTAATCAATCAAGTCTGGGACAAACGTGAAAAATTGCAAATGCAACTTCAATTAATTAACCTGTTCCCCTGTCTAATCTACCGAAACACCTATTGGTAAACCTCTCGAAAGACATGACTTCACTAATCCAGTCTGTATTGATGTAACCAATAGACCGCGGAGAACCCGGCTATTGAGCCAATGTAACCATGGCTCGAACAAAATGCAATAGCAAGGTGCTTCTATTGGTATAGTTGTTCACTCCTCATATCAGAATCCATGTGTAATTACAAACTCCTGAGTTGGTTACCGCTTGTATAGCCACCAGTTGTTTGAATGTTCACGGACCTTATCGATTCGTTAACACCTACGGGCATTACAGAGTCATGCAAAAAGAACTGAAGAGCCGGATTTCGCTGTTAACGACTTTTGAAACATCGAAGGGTTATTGTCATATGAAGCGATCGTAGATGTATCAGCATGGATTGCATATAACCTTTTTCCTAACCAGGATGTATAACAGTTATAGATCCTCCTAGTGAGTTATAGAGTTATAGAGTTATAGAGTTATAGATTATCAACAGTTACTGTTGAAGGCTGTATCGTGCGCCTATGCCAACTGGATGGAATCATAATATTGCCACTCATATGGCAGGAAATATCTACATTGTGCTCCGCCGGAGATGACCGTGCGGGTAACGCAAACACTGACGTAACTAGTGACAATAGACTTAACCTACATTCACCCGAGAAGCGAGTAGACGCGGTCACCGGGATGATTTTCCGATCCGTGGGGAATGAGGAACGATCCTACTTTGTAACGGTCGCGCAACGGTGACTTCGTGCATCGGACGAGGTTTTTTCTTCTGGTGAGTGCTTTTAAAGGATGAGCTTCAAGAAGAGGAAACAAATCAATGCCGAAAAGATGGTCAAGCTAACCGGAGTGCGTGGACGAATCAGCATCTAACATTGATATAGGTGACAATATCTTACAAGGTGAAGGTGCTTGTTATTGGCCGGTTATGTGACATAACCTGGTTATTTTCCGTCGTTTGCTCCTTTATTCTACTTTTGGGTAGCTAAACCGGAAAAATGATATACTTAGGTAATAGGCATTTCATGAAATTTTCGATATTTTCAACTGTTTTAAAACAAGAACTGGCCAAATTTCCAAAAAAAATTCAGTTACTTAGTGGTTACCTTGTAATGAGTCTAGCCTGTAAAGCTTTAGCAGAGTTAGTAAAAAAACGTCTGCCAAGTGGGTGTGAAACATAGCTTCCTCGTACCCATAACCCGATTATATAGATGATCCGATGCTTAGTAGTTAATCTCAAAACACCAATCTCTAAGTACCTTCACAATCCTAGAACAAGACCTACCTAGACAATCCAAGAAAATTTCATCAAATTCGGATGAAAAATGTAAATGTAATGGCTGTTACAAGGATTTTACGTATGCGCATGCGCAGAGACTTCTGTAAATTTTAAGGCCTTGATCTTCATTGGGGACCATCTACAACCTAATCCGCGTAATCCCTAAAAATGTCATCGAAATCGAGTAGAAAATGTCGAAGTTATGGCTGTTACAAGGAATTCACGTTTGCGCATGCGCAGTGGCTACTATCTGTTCGAAGGTGGCGATTTTCATAGGGGACCATCTAAATACTAATCTGTAAAATATCTGAAAATTTCATTGAAATTGGATGGAAAATGTGGGAGTTATGGCTGTTACAAGGAATTCACGTTTGCGCATGCGCAGTGGCTACTATCAGTTCGAAGGTGGCGATTTTCATAGGGGACCATCTAAATACTAATATGTAACATCCCTGAAAATTTCATTGAAATCGGATGGAAAATGTAGAAGTTATAGCCGTTTCAAGGAATTCACGTTTGCGCATGCGCAGTCGCTTCTATCAGTCCGAGGATGATGATTTTCATAGGGGACCGTCTACACACCAACCCGCATAATCCTTGAAAATGTCATAGAAATCGGACAATAACTTCGTATAGTTATGCGCGTTACAAGGAATTCATGACAGACAGACATACAGACACACAGACGGACAGACAGACACGGAACCAAAATTGTTCAGAAAGGTCTAAAACGCAAAACGCGAGTGAAAATTTTGATTTAGGAGAACTTTTTTTTTCGTCCTTGAAAAGTGAAAACAAAGCTTCCGCTACCTTGGTAGACTCGGAAGCAAAAGTCTGCCAAGTGGTGTGTGGCACATAGCTTCATCGTATCCATAACCTGACGCATAGCAGCTTGTCCCAAAACATCAATCTTTACTCTAGTCGTAGTAGTCTCTTGCACTACCCCCATTGGGGACTCTACACATCAACCCGTTCAATCTCTGAATATTGTTGAAAATAGAAAATGGTAGAAGTTGTGGCTGTAACAAGGAAATTCTCGTTTGCACATGCGCAGTGGCCACTATCAGTCTGGTAGCAATGATTTTCATGGGGGACCATCTACACGCCAATCCGCATAATCCCCGAAAATGTCATCAAATCGGGCGAGAAATGTAGAAGTCATGTCTGTGGCAAGGATTTCACGTTTGCGCATGCCCAGCGGCTACTATCAGTCCGGAGCTGATGATTTCCATAATCTTTATGGAGATGAACTACATCTCCAAAATTGAGGTTTCTTACTTATATAGGTGATTTTTAGAAGGTGTTCCTGTTGATATCGCATCCTCGATCTCTTCATTCGCCATATCGCTCCTTTATCGATCTCCCATTCCAAGGAATAAGTTACTGAAACATTGAAATACTTCCTCATTGAATAGTACTCCAAATAGCACCTTGTTAATTCCAGCGGTCGAACTGCAAACAGTTTTTTTTCCCAACCGTACAGCGCTCAAGTTTCACCCATCGAACAAGGTCTGTTTTAGCCGAGTGAGAGAAAAGTGGTCGAGGCATGAAAGTGGTTTGTACCTCATGACATCGCCAATGAGTCTAAGGAAAGTAATGGTATCCACAATACTGATCGCCAAGACGTAGAAAACCTGCTCGATAGGACACTTCTTGCCCCATGGTAGTCACGACTATTTTGTATCGAGTTGAGAGATTCTAGCTCAATCTACATCAATATTTATTCTCCTCTCGGTTCTATGTGATTCTGATGCTCTGGATTGGGTTTTAGTTGATCCGAGTTAAGTTATCCATCACTTAAAATAAAGAGAGAATGTATACTTATGTAAGCGATTGGCTTTATAATTAGATGATTGTCTTATAGTACTGGCATTCTTCGGCCCCTAAAAAAACCCTAAAACCGATTGAAGAAGAAGAAGTTAATTGCCAGCAAAAGAAAATTATTACATGTATAAATGAAAAAAATAAACATTACGGAATTGGTTGAAACCGTCTACCGAAAAACCTATTGATCTAGTTTGTATTGAACTATGAGTTACATTGAGGTACGCACTCAACAAATATCGATGTACTAACCCATCATTTTCGTATACTCCGATCGATCATTACAAATATGATGGAAAATTGTATTACTTTCCTTTCCACTAAGACTTGAAAAATGATTAATTCCGTATGTTTCAAGTCTGATTTAGGCCTTGAGTGTATCTTCTGGTGACGAGGAGTGTCAACCTTCAAATTGACTACTCATACATCCTTGATGAGTACTCATACATCCTACTCGTACATCATGACTACTCATACATCCTTGATAGCAGGGCCTGTCGTACTGAAGTGTTCCTCTGGGTATCGAGGGATTCTGGGATTCCTTTGATATCCTGGTTATGAATTCCCTCTGGAATTAGCCCAACCAGTTCGCTCTGCCCTCCTATCGCTCTGCGCAACTTTAACGGTCCTGCGGATAAACTCCGAGTATAAGGCCAAAGCGTCCTCGTCGGTCTTTTTCCCAGGCAGGATCATTCCTCTCAACCGCAGGGTTTACGTGAAGTGGATATGAAGACGGAATCTCAAACGTCCAGCTATCTATTCAGTTACCAACGACGGTAGAGGATTATACAAAAGTGACAGTGAATATTGAATCCATTAAAAATTCCGTATTATACCCCTGAAAAATTCAGAACTTCATAAAATTAAGGACTTTTTTATATTACAAAATTTTTTAAGACTATTTTAAGATAATTATTTAAGATTTTTAAAAAAAGCGTTTTCGGTTTTTGGTGATGATTAGGACAATTTTGGAAATTGAAAAACTAACCATATTTTGGTTTTTACCACATGAACCACATTATTGATACCACATGAACTGGGGCTTCGCTCTGATCCAAAATTTGACCATAGGATCGATACTGTCGGTTCAATTTATAAAAAATTGTTGTAGCAGTGCGCGAATTTTTGGAAACGACCTTTATGCATGTAAATTGATCAACATGTTTTATGTTTTCACAAATAAACTGCCAATTTTGGTACAATCTAAAGACACTACAACAATTCCTTTATGGTTTTGAAAAATGTCATCCGAGAGGAAATTGTAAAGTGCTATGATGAGGTAGGTGGACGAAATTTGGAAGCGTTAATCACCTTATATGCAAAACCTAAATGTTAGGTAAAGTTTGAGGAATAGCGCGATAATCGTATAAACTTTCAACAATGTGGTCACAAAGTTATTAAACTGCGGTTACGCAGCGTTTATCTACCCCTCTGTCAGGGCAGTATTGTCCACTTGGAACCCTCAGGAAGTCCTGGGGTTCGTCGAGAGGGGATTCGCGGAGAATAAATCAAAAACAGAAAGCAGAATTCGGCCCTGCACCGATGTTTTTCTTCCCCCTTTGTGAAAATTAATTCTCTGCATCTGGGGAACTGCGGTTGAAGTTTATTGCTCAGAACGCCAAGCGAGCAGCAAGAAGTGAGACCATAAATCTGACAAACGACAACAATTACACGCGTTCCTTTTGAAGGTAGGTACGTAATATCTCAAGATGAAGTTCAAAGAGTCGAGGGAGGCCTCCTCATTTTGGTTTATTATTTTCAATCGAGCAAAAATAAAATAACCCCCCTCAAAATTTGATGATTTACGTTTCAATAATAGGTATACGTTTCAAAGTATATTATAGAATCCAAAAATCAAATAAAATTTTTTTCTTTTGTCTGCCGTACGTGACAATTTTTTTTCCAGTTCCCCTACACCAATTTTAATGAAATCTGGTATACCGGCTCCATTAGGAGTCTAGTTGTGCCCTGAAGTTTTTGGTTATTATGAGCCATTTCTAAGGGGTTAAAAGTGAGAAAAAATATTGCACAAACGCCCTAGCTTGAAAACTTTCAATACTCAAGTTTTTTTCTCTTCAATTATTTTCAATTAGCAACGGTTTTTAAGAATTTTTTGGCTGAACTCTGTGGAACCAACCATTTGCTAATGAGGATAATTAATTATTTAATTGGTGAATAAATAACAATTGACGTTTTTCATCAATTGTGTTCAAAATTTAGAAGCGAATGAGACCATCCAAAGCTCTGAATGATGTGAAATTGAATATTCGAAGTTAAATAAGTGTTGAGTATGAAATTAATCATTATAAAGTGCCTTGCCTACGAGCCTTCTGAGGGTCCCTCAACCCCTTCTCCCCCCTCCGCAAATCGCCCTCAGGGTCTCATGTTCTCGCTTGACTCGCCAAGGTTGTTTCTTTGAATGGAATTTTACGTTATTCGGTTGTGCTCTCTTGACAACTAAAACCCAAATTTCGAAATGGAGGCACCCAAAACTTTGGAATTAAGAGGTTTTCGTGCTAGGAACTCTTTATTAAAAGGAATGTAGGTTCTAGTAATGGCAAAGCCGAAATCTATAAATAATAAACCGTTGCGTAATAATTTGCAGCTTTTCAATCTAGAGCACAACAAATCTTTTTTTTTTTTTACTTTGTCCCCTGGATACGTTCTAGATCTCCTCTCAAAATATTCCTAAAGTTTAGTGTTTCTTCATCATCTCATTCGTTTTTGTGCTCAACTATCTTTCAGATGAGAATAATTAGTGGTAGAAGGCTGCATCAAATTGCACTAGAATTCGTACTGAGAAGCACATTCTGAAAGCATTTGAAAATTACATGAACTGCTGCTTCTTCAATACTTATTGGATAACCAGAGGGTATTCTCAATTCCTTTATTTTTGTTATTTTGGTCCTGTTTCTCTCTCATTTACATCCGATATCCATCTAGATGGTGTAATAAAATGTTTTATAATATAGAGAAGTAGTATAGTTTCGAATCGCATCACCTAGAAAAGGAATAAATTAACAAAACCAAATAATACTCGCAAATGTATAAAACGTAAAAAGGTATGTATTTATTTCAATTAAAATCCACGACTGAAGGAATGCAAATTTATTGGCGGCATATTTGCTTATAGGAAGCTGACTCATGCGACGACCGGCGTATTTACACATCAGTTTCATTCATGTCGAATAGGTAAGGATCGAGGGTATCTGCCTGTGAGTACACTCAGCATCCTTGGACCCGGGAATAAGTGACTCACCCGCAATGCATTCAATTCGTTTCTTATGAACACCTGAATCACTGAATTGAGGAAGTGTCCTAGGTCACTCGGTGGTTGTGACTTATTACTTAACAGTGAGCAATTGACAGGTGCTATGCGATGATTTCGAAATGAAATAACTTTAAATAACATCAGCAGTTTTAAACCTTCCTTTTCAGATCTGAACTGATTCAAGACTGTTAACAGTACGCTCCTTGTTTCATGGCTTATGATGAAACGTAGTAGTAAAAACAATTTATACTTAATAAAAATAAATTTTTGATTGCGGTACTGCGAGGAATTCCAATTAGGTAGCCGGGAACGATCAAGAACAGAACAAAAAGTAAGGCTATAAAACGTATTGCAGGCGTTCAATTTCATTGTAGTTGGTGGTGTAAAATGACCTAGTTGATTTAGCACTCATAAAACCTCAAAGAATGACTGAATGTTGGGCATCCAACTTCAGGTTCTACAATGTAGGCATGATAAATACCAACATTGTTCCTATGCGGTAAGAAATGATTGAAAAATACTTTAATTAATTTCTCTAGGCTACTCTGTAGAATAGCTAGAACATTTTTTTTAAATAACTAATTATAGTACTATTTTTTGATTTTTGGTGTTATCAATTCCTGGCAAGTCATAATTAATAAATTAACCACAGTTTTATCCATCATTAGAGTTACATTGATCATAGAAATGCATAATTTTCGAATGAAGATAAATCATAATGTTCATATTAGCTTAAAAAAGTATGCAAGAAAAATTGAAGAAAAAAACCTTTTTGAAAATCAAGCTTTAATTTTTCGTTGATAAAATGAACTCAAAAGTTGAAAATAAATTCACCTCTACTAAGAAATATAACATTTTATAAAGATAAAACTTTATCACATTCCCAATTTTATAAATAAAAACGTGTTAGGTTGTGATAGCAAGAGGAAAAAAAGAGACGCTAAATATAAGTAACACGCTTTTATTTAAAAAATTAGGAATTTTATAAAGTTTTACCTTTACAAAATGTTATATTATTCCTGTTAGAGGTAAATTTATTTTCAACTTTTTAGTTTATTTTATCAACAAAAATAAAAGCTTGTTTTTAAAAAAGGTTATTTTTTTCTTCAATTTTGAATCTACGACTAAAAAGTTTAAGAATTGGAAGATGGTCGTTAATGAATTGGAGGATGCCCTTTATGAAATAGAAGATGGTCCCCCAGGAATTAAAGGATGGAAGAATTATGAAATGGAGGTTGCCCTTCATGAATAGAAAGATGATCCCCTATGAGTTGAGTCCCTTTATGAATTGGCCCAATTCTTCCATTTCCTTTCATTGGACGATTCTCATTCGATTTCGATGGACTTTTTAGGGATTGTGCGGGTTTGCGTGTAGATGGTCCCCTACGAAAATCATCACCTCCGGACTGATAGTAGTCGCTGCGCATGCGCAAAAGTGAAATCCTTGCCACAGCCATAACTTCTACATTTTTCACCCGATGTTGATGAAATTCTCGGGGATTATGCGGGTTGGCGAGTAGATGGTCCCCTATGAAAATCATAGCCCCTAGACTGATAGTAGCTACTTCGCATGCGCAAACGTATATTTCCTTGTGCCAGCCATAACTTCTACACTTTCCAACAATATTCAATGATTGTGCCGGTTGACCAGTAGATGGTCCCCTATGAGGGGGCTTTATGAGTAACCTAATAGTAAATAGTGAATTAGTATGTACATAATTAGGAATATTCACACCTTTTGCCAGTAAAACCACATAAAATTGAATTGGAGAAACCTCTAAGAAAGTATCAGCTTCACTGGTCAATGTACATAGTGTTGCTAAGCCCTCCAATATTTTCATTATAAATCTGTGTATTCTCCTAAATGTTCATGTTTGTGTTCTACCACTAATTTATTCAACAAATCGTTTCCCAATGTTACTTACGATTTGGATTCCTCAATGGATTCGATGACAATGCGATGATTAGGAAGGGCACAACACCTGAACCGGACACTACGGAATCCGGCACGTGCGACTTGAGTAGTACGACGCTACTTCAACGCTTGGCGGGGCTGGTTGGTATCGGTACGCGGGCGCGACGCGCGGTTGAGGTCGACTGATCGCTGGAAAGCGGGATACAGATCCTTCCCGGCTCCTGCTCCCCCACCAGGAGTGCTCTTGGCTGGAGGTGCCTCTGGTGTTCCGCCGCACATGTCATCCCATTTTAGGGTTGCTATCCTGTTCTGTCAAGGAACGTACAATTTCGAACATCTGGTCTTGAGTTATTCGTGGATTACAATGGTTTTCTGAATTGGAACAATCGCGACGTCATTCATTGCGATCAATTAATGCAATAGTGACATAATATGTCGATTTTATATATTATATAAAAATTTTTGATTCTCGACTTTCTGAAGAAAAAAAGATCTTGGAGGGCTAGGAACTAGTGCATGTCAAGTTCGATATCATAGCCAACTACTCTTTGAGCAGTGGTAGTGATTCGTTTCTAGAATTTGAATAGATGATGTACAATGATCGAACGTGACATAATCGGTTCGAGTGTTTACCTTAACGGAGACTTTACTCCGATGCGAGGTAACGGATAACCCGATCCGATTAGATAGCAACGGAGTCCGAGTAGAAAAGTTCAGTTGATATATCTCGCTCATCGTACGAGGACTTGTTAAAATTCTTTACCGTGGAGGGTTTCGTCTGAGGTCGCTGATCTAGGAAGGTAGGTAAAATGAACCATTTAACAAAATAAATCAAGTGTATAACTATATGTTTTTACAACCCTAGAATTGCAGAACCACATCGCCAGGTTCCTGAGGATACCTATGATACGAATAATCAAAAAGGGCTCTAAGAAGGATTCGTATACATTTAGATCACAGTAACCTGACAAATTGGTAGCAGAGAAAAGAATTGATTTTTTTCCTACAACAAGAAAAATCAATCGATCCACCCGACCGATCTCTACAACCACGTTTCATTCCACGGAAAAAGTATCTTGATAAACCTTCCAATATTGAACAGATTTTTGAAACCGCATCAACATGAGTCTCTGTGGCGTATGCCTTAGCAATGAATCACCTCCTGACCCTATATCATGTTCCATTTGCAAGAAAAAATTGCATGCATCATACTGCAAATTGGTCTCGTTGGAAACTTGGACCAAAATGAGTCATGAAAAGCGTAATGCTCGGAAATGCGATCAGTGCAAGGCCAATCCAATTGAACCAAACGCTATTCCCATGCAGGCCCCTGCATGGTATATCACACTGCTTAGCGATTTGAAAACAATGGTATCTGACATTCAACTACTCCATCAGGATGTTCAGGATAATACAACTCAAATAACAGAACTGGCTTGCTTAAAAGAAGACATTCAAACACTCAAAAGTGAAATTCGGGCACTCAAAGAGAAAATTCTGAGTACCAGCAACTGACTGAAAGTCTTCAAGCCACACTTATACATTTACAATCAACCAAATCAGGATCTGCCCAATATCAATCAATATATTCATACAGTGAGAACTATACTGAGCACTCTTTGGATAAACTACCAAAATACTTGGAATCGGAAATAATTAAAGTGCCCAAGCTACAGACAGAAAATCCATGGAGCCTCATCAAGTTCCTAGAACAACTATACTTACTGAATGAAATGAATGGTATGATACGAATAATCCAAAAGGGTTCTAAGAAGGATTCGTATACATTTAGAGTACAGTAACCTGACAAAGAAGGTCACTTATATGCTTGCAAAACTGGTCACGAGATGTCCTTCCTACTTTTCATAGCACTCCACCACTTGTAAAATATTATCGGAAACAGCGTCATAAAACAGTGCCAAATACAGCTACACAACTACACAAGCCAAATACAACCGACTTTGTGATATGTCACTATTGCATTTAATGTGTGATTAGTCAATGGTCAAGTGATCTCTGAATTCTTGCCTTGAATTGCGCCTTCTAATTACAAATCGAACCAATTTGTGCAGTAAAATACTGACCTGATTGTAATATTATTGTATTCAACGGCTGGTGTCGTTGCGCAAAATCGCCACTGGACGGATATATAACATCCTGAATATCTATTCTCAAAGAGTCAGATAACGATTAAATTTTGCTTCCGATTCTACCAAGGTAGCGGAAGCCTTGTATTCACTTTTATATGTTGAAAAAAAAAAAAAAAATGTTCTCCAAAATCAAAATTTCCACTCGCGTTTTGCGTTTCAGACCTTCCTGAACAATTTTGGTTCCGTGTCTGTCTGTGTGTGTGTCTGTCATGAATTCCTTGCCAAAGCCATAACTTCTACATTTCTCATCCGATTTCGATTGAATTTTCAGAGATTGTGAGAAAAACGAAGATGAATACTCAAATCTCAACAAAATTAGAGCAGGTGTCCCGCAGGGAAGTGTTCTTGGACCCCTCCTTTACTTGCTATATACACATGATGTTCCTCGCACATTGGGAACAACTATAGCCACATTCGCAGACGATACAGCTGTTTCTGCAGTTGCAGACACAGTTGAAACCTTTACAGTAAAGCTACAGGAAGCTACGAATGCTATTGGAGATTGGACTCGAAAATGGCGCCTCAAATTAAACGAAACCAAATCCACTCATGTGAACTTCACCAACAAAAAAATTACAAATATGCCGCTGATATTGAATCAATGCACAGTCCCATATTCCAACTCAGCTAAGTATCTGGGAATGACACTAGATACGAAGCTGAAGTGGAATGAACACGTCAAAAAGAAAAAGGAACAGCTAACAATCAAATTCAGAAAACTGTATTGGCTCCTGGGCCGACATTCACAACTTAGCTTACACAACAAAGTGCTGTTATACAAAACAGTACTTATGCCAATTTGGACCTATGGTATACAGCTATGGGGATGCACATGTGCATTTTAGCTGCAGCTAAAAGTAACATGATAATTATTCAAACGTTCCAAAATAAGATACATAGAATAAGATAGAGTATGTGAATGCTCCGTGGTACATTCGTAATGATGACCTCCTCAAGGACCTCAAAATTGAGACTATTAGCGAGGTAGCAAAAAGATACGCGAGAAACTACGAAAAGAGGCTTCACGCACACACAAACCCAGAAGCCATCCAGCTTCTGGACAACACTCAAGAAATCCGACGTCTAAAAAGGACCAAGCCTCTGGACCTTGGATGCTGAAGTGTAACTTTAATGTAGTGAAAGTCATTGGACTTGCATGAGAAACGCGTAATATGTATGTGAAGTAAATATCTAGATAGTTACGTGATGTATAATACCTCAATTGTAACTAGTTGATATATTGACTAATAAACGCTTAAAAAAAAGGGATTGTGAGGGTTGGCGTGTAGATGGTTCCCTACGAAAATCATTACCCCCGGACTGATAGTAGCCGCTGAGCACGCGCAAACGTGAAATCCTTGCCACAGCCATAACTTCTACAAATCTCACCCAATTTCGATGAAATTTTCGAGGATTATGTGGGTTGATGTGTAGATGGTCCACTATGAAAATCATTGCCACCGGACTGATAATAGTCACTGCGCATGCGCAAACGTGTATATCCTTGTTACAGCCATAGCTTCTACATTTCTTATCTGATTCTACGTACCTTGAAAAGTAAAATATAAAATTTTGAGGAGGGGAGGTAACATTTTTTTTTCTTGCTCGATTCCAATGGTTCATTATTGAAAACAATAAATTAACACCTGAATCAATAAATAAACTAATAAATAAATATGTACATCATTTTCATTTTTCCTTCTCATAATTAACTGAAACATTGTTTCGAAGTTATTTTAAAGCATTAATATCCTTTGAGGGAAGGTTACTAAAGTCATCACTAAACGCTGAATTTTCACAAAGTCGTTTCACGCCGATTCAGAATGCAAGAAGTCGTATCGTCGAAATACTAAGGCAGATTCTAATATCAGTGTCAGGGTACGAGTTTTCTTCTTCTGAATCGCTCTGATACGACTAGGTAGTTTCTTAGCAGAATCAAGTTAACACGCCTTAATGCGAAAATCGCTTAAGAGCTTATTTGAGGCATTTCTAGAGAGATACGACTCTAAAACTCCGAAAATCGATAGAAATCGACACTCAAAACCCCCGGATACCAATAGGTAACTCAATTTGGTCAATTTTTTTCGTTACGACTTTCTGGTTTAGCACGGCAGCGGGTACCATCGTGAGGAAATTTGATTATTGGTTGCTAAGGACGCAAAACTGAGTGCAACTCGGAAAAAACGAACAGCGATCGCATTTTGGTCAGCTAAAATTTCAACGGATTTTAGGCCTCTTTTGCGATTCACACTCGTGATTTGATTTATCATAAGTCCACGCCTTAATTCTCATAGGAATCGAACGGTTGGTCCGGCAGAGCTCTGGGTGACCTCATTCGATTCTAAAAGTTCAATACGAGCTGAAAAAAAATTGATGGAAAAACAATACTTTTATACGAATATTTTTTTGAGCTAGGGCGTTTTCAAAATGTCATCCCTTATTTTTCAACCCTTATAGGTCAACTAAAGCCTCGGGGCACAACTAGACCCCAAATGGAGCCCATATACCGAATTTCATCAAATCGGTCCATGGGAACTAAGGAAAGTGCCGCATACGGCGTACGGACAGAAAAATTTTTATTCGATTTTTGGATTTCACGTACCTTGAAACGTAAACCTGATCAAAGACACCAAATGGATACCATGTCCTACACTCTCCCAGTCTCCCAGGTGGTATCAGATTAGATAAAGAAGTAATTGTGTATTTTCTGAGTGGTGAAGGATGTCGGAAGTCACTACATTGGTACGTAACTTTGACTAAACCTAAAAATAGTCATTATGTTCCTAAATTTTCTGTGTTTGGGTCATTTCAGTTCACAACCTCAGCGAAGTTTGTGTTGGTTTATTATTTTCAATAATGAACCATTGGAATCTAACAAGAAAAAAAATTGTTAACCCCCCTCAAAATTTGTTGGTTCACGTTTTAAGGTACTTAGAATCCAAAAATCGAATAACAATTTGGCCGTCCGTCCACGGCACTTTCCTCAGTTAGCATTGACCAATTTTGATTAAATTTGGTATGTGGGCTCCATTTGGGGTCTAGTTGTGCCCCGAAGCTTTTGGTTGGTGTAGATCACTTCTAAGAGCTGAAAAATAAGGGTTGAAATTTTGAAAACGCCCTAACTCAAAAAATTTTGATATAAAGGTATTGTTTTTCCATCAATTTAAGATAGTCTTGAATTGACATGGATATGTCTTAGTTCTGGGGATCATTCCAAAATTTTCGACACACAAAAAAATGCAGCGTTTTTTTTTTTTTTTTTTTTTTTTGATGCTGTAGAACGCAGGAAGCTGAAATTTGAGAGGCAGGGTCAATCGATTCATACTTCTATACATCATCAAAGTTGATGATCACTGATCAGCTGAGTGAGCTCCAAGGCCATTTCCTCTCCTGTTGAACGCAGGAACCTGAAATTTGAGAGGGCGGGCCAATGGAGAATGCTGAAGGCGCCTGAGTGGTCACTGATCAGCTGAGTGAGCTCATCATTTAAATTGCCATCATAAGACATATCCATGTACAGATGTATCTGCATGCAGTGTAGATACTCTGGGGGTTTCAACTTGGTTTTACTTTCCTTACCACCAGATGGGAAGTAGGAAAGATGTTTTTTGGTTTATTATTTTCAATAATCGACCAAGAAAAAAAAATTTAACACCCCCTCAAAATTTGATGGTTTACGTTTCAAGGTACGTAGAATCCAAAAATCGAATAAAAATTTGGCCGTCCGTCCGCCGTACGCGGCTCTTTTGCCACTTAGCATTGACCGATTTTGATGAAATTTGGTATGTAGGCTCCATTCGGGGTCTAGTTGTGCCCCGAAGATTTTGGTTGATGTAGGTCACTTCTAAGGGTTCCAAAATCAATTTTGAAATTTTCAAAATGCCCTAACTCAACAAATTTTGATTTAAATGTATTGTTTTTCCTTCAATTTAAGATTCTACAGAATTTTTAGAATTTTTTGAGACCACCCGGAGCTTTGTAGGACAAACCGTTCGCTCACTACGAGAATTTAAAGTTTGGACGTACGATAAATCAGAAACACGAGTGTGAATCGCAAAAGAGGCCTAATCTCCGTTCAAATTAAAGCTTACCGAAATGCGATCGATATTTTTCCTCATGTTGGATGGTTGGTGACTTTGCAGACGAATGATCTATATAGAAAAATAAAAAATAATAAACCATTGTGTAATAATTTGCAGCGTTTTTATCACTATGATAAGCAGCAGTGTGCAAGACTTTCCTAGTTTCTGTTTCTTGGTGAATCTATGAATTTATGATATATCTGTAGTTGCTTAGTATGTGTATCTGTAAGAGAAGATAATTACTTATCACGTATCGTGCCCCCGTCAGGTAGAAACTTTATTTTTAGAAGACACATAAATAATTGTATTATTTGGTACTCACCTCGGGAGTACAAGAATGGTATGCAAACGGACTTCTTCGCCACTCTTCTTGTTGTGGGCTGCCGCAGTGTTCCTATGAGAACTGCCTACCGATTTTTAATGATGACACCCTACGGAAAGACCTTACTGGGAAACGTACCGAGGACGTGTATACAAGTCATTGTGCCCAGTTCCTAGAAGTTAACTATTATACGGAGGCAGAGGTTCTTTTGTCACGGCTCGGAACGACCGAGGAAGTTCTTTTGTAACGAGGCAGCCACTCAGACGTTCCTCCTGGCGTTGAACGGGACCCGCAAATGGGATACGTGTTCCTCTTCTGTCGAACCTCCGTGTATTAGTTACGATCCCCTCCACTCCCCTCACCACCAACCGTCACCACAACCAATCAGCTCCGTCACGGTAATAATTGATACTTCCTGAAATCTCTTGAAAATCGCCACAATTTATCCCAAAGTGAAGAGTAGGTATAGATCTCTCATAAATATGATAAATTGGGATGAAGGTGATGAATTCTTTTTACGGCAAATAGGGCTTATGATTTCCTATCTCTTTTGAGGTACCAATCATTCAAAAAAAGAAAGACCATTCATGCAACAAGAGTTAATGAGCGAATTTTCATAAAATCCTTAAAGCTATGGTTAAGAAAATCGAAATATTAGCTACACGAGAGATTAGTCACCCTAGTGGGTTTTCACAAATCTATAAAATTATTCAATCAACCCCTTGGTTGAAAATGTTTAAAAAGCCTTTAAATACAAGAAGAGCAACTACTTCAACTACTCTTCTTGTTATTCCAAACTCATAGAGCACTATGTGTACTTTTACATGTCCCAAAAGTACCATACCAATATAGTGTATGCACTGGGTTTGTATTAAAATGTTTGGATTCTCCTCTTCACCCCGAACTTATAGAGTACCTACCCACATGTGTATTGTTGTTTTATTTTTCAATTTTCAGTATACTTTACCAACGAACTTACTTACCAACGTACCTTACTCCACAACTCCACAGCGTATGTTTTGAAGATTTTATAAGTCCATATTCATGTTCTACTTGTCTTTACGAACTCTTAGAGTACCCACTCGACTATTGCATTTTTGGATACATCAAATATACGCAGTTTTCATTATTTTCGAAATTTTTTATAAAATATATTTAATTGTTAACAATTTTTCGTCAATTTTCAACTTCAAAAATTGTTTGTATATTATAAAGTTTGTGCTGAATCCGAATATACCATAAAATATGTCTATATTATGATGGTAACATTCCACATAAACCCTAAAAACCAGGTTTTTGCCTATTTTTGGTTTATTATTTTCATTAATGAACCTTTGGAATCGACCAAACAATTTTTTTTAACCCCTCCTCAAAATTTGTTGATTTACATTTCAAGGTACGTAGAATCCAAAAATCGAACAAAAATTTGGCCGTATGCGGCACTTTCCCCACTTAGCATTAACCGATTTTGATGAAATTTGGTATGTGGGCACCATTTGGGGTCTAGTTGTGCTCCAAAGATTTTGGTTGATGTAGGTCACTTCTAAGGGTTGAAAAATAAGGTTTGAAAATTTTAAAACGCCCTATCTTAATACATTTTGATATAAAGGTATAGGTTTTCCATCAATTTGAGATAGTATAGAATTTTTTGAGACCACGTGAAGCCCTGTAGGACAAATCGTTCGTTCCGTACGAAAATTTAAGGTTTGGACGTACGATAAATCAGAAACACGAGTGTGAATTGCAAGAGAGGCCTAATCTCCGTTCACATTTTAGCTGACCGAAATGCGATCGATTTTTTTCTTCAAGTTGGTTCGTGGCAACAAAGGCAAAGCCGTGTTTTTTGCAGACAAGTGATCTACGTAGAGAAATAATGAACCTTTGTGTAATAAATTGCAGCATTTTGACATAGGGCCAAAATTTCTGGCTAACGAACCTGTCTCTTCGTTTCTATTATGAATATTTGGGCATAAACTTGAAATTTTTGCGAAAAAATTACTCAGTAATTAATTACGATTAATCAATGACTCAACTGTCGTCCTGACTGACAAATATTATATTCATGTATATCGTTTTTGGCTGATAGCTTGGTTATCGATCGTTGGTTTACTGTGTGGATTAGCTCTGCACAGTGCGTTGTTGTATGTGTTTTTTTAAATCGAGGTTCAGTCAGGTGATCGATCAAATTTGTTCCGAGCTTTCGACGGTTTATTCCATCATCTTTAGGGGAATATTATTGAGCTGGAAGTTTACGACACTGACTAGGAAGGCATTGTTAAACATCCCTAGTAAAGGTCAAATCTTCAACAAGTTGAACTGAAGTTGGAATAGATTAGTAGGGATTAGATTTAGTAGGGATTTTTAACAATGACTTCCTAGTCAGTGTCGTAGATTTCTAGCTCAATAACAATCATCTGACCGAACTTCAATAAAAATCATACAGCAACGCACTTTGCAGAGCTACATACCTATTTAATTGTAGATAAATATATTATTTTTTGGAAAAAATCATTTTTGCACGAACTTTAAGCTAAAAGAAATATTTATGTCAACTTCAGGAATCGTTTTAGAATGTTCCAAAACGGATTTCTGTGAAGAAAAAAAGTCCACGCCAAAAATTTTGAGTTCTTTTAATTAGGTTCATTTCCCTAGAAAAATCGCTAAAAGACACTTGTTGTAAAGTCACATCCATATCTTCTACATCCATGTACCTTCTCGGATAACCACTCGGCAACCTCGTCCTGTTACTTTATTATATTCAGTTTATAAAAAGAGCACGTTCTTTCAGTTTTCGATTCCCAAGTTTTCCGATTTAATAATTCAAATTAATTATTAATCTAGGGTTCATATTAACCCAGAACCAACATTTTGGCGACGATTTTTACGTTCTCGCGTGTGACAAGTGTAGTTGTCGTTGATTTCTCGCTCGTTCCTCAGTCAATAATCTGAGACTTCGCGGATTGTCAAAATGTCTCGACTTCATGGCATTTATTTCGACGAAACTGGTGATTTCACCGTATTTCACACAAAGTTGAAAAACTATTTCGTCCGGGAAGATATTACAAAAGAAGAAAAACAAAAGGCGACCTTGCTAACTGTTTTATCAGACACGGCAGTTAAACTTCTTGAAAGTCTGTGTTTCCCTGACCCATTAGACAATGTCTTGTACAAAAATTTGATTAAGATTTTGCAGGAACATTATGCGCCTCCCAAATCATATTTTAGCCACAGACATTTGTTCTACTGTGCTGTAAAACGATCTGATGAGTCAGCTCGTCAATGGGCTGCCAGACTCCGCACCTTGGCTGCTGAATGCAAGTTTGGCGAAGAGCTGTCAATTGTGTTGAGAGATAAATTCGTATCAGGCTATGGGGAAGGAAAAGTGCAAGATAGACTTTTTGAAGAAGACGCATCGTTGAACACGTTAACTTTGAAAAATGTTGTTGATCTCGCATCTGGAAAAGAAGCTGCTAATGAGGAACGTAAACAAAGAGTGAGCTTGCAAGTTAAACCAGAATCTGGTGTTTTCCTACACAAAGGTTCTAAAAAGAAGCATGCACCCCCTCATAAGACTAGTTTTCAAACCCTTAGTAAGCCCTGTGATCATTGTGGCCGTAAGAACCATATTTCAGACAAATGTAAATTTAAGGAATATTCATGTAATGTCTGTTCTATCAAGGGTCATTTGGCTACCGTTTGTCCTAATAAGAAATCTAAGGGAAAATCAAGATATGATAAAGGAAAACACAAGTATTTAGAGAGACACGACGATCGTGACAGTAGTGATGACGAAGTTACCCTCAGCGACACGTTTTTCAACATTATGACGTCTGAAACTGGTTCATCACCCTACAAGTTGACATTGGAAATCTGTGATAAGCTACTGACGTTCCAAATTGATACGGGGTCCCACTACAATGTCATTAATGAAACGTTTTTCAAACAGCATTTTAACCACTTGAAATTGTCGAAAAATGACTTAAATTTGACTGATTATGTGGGTCACCCCATTATTCCCATTGGAAAATTTTCAATAAAGGCCAAAAATAAAACTATTTCGTGCATGCTCACATTTTATGTAGTAGATAAGGGTGGACCCCCACTAATAGGACGCCAAGGTCTGCATGAGATAAAGTGTTCATCATTTCTGCACATTACCTGTGATGCAGCAAAATTGTTTCCAAATGCTCCGGCTGAAGTTCAACAGATTTTGAAGAAATTTGCCAGTGTGTTTGATGAGAGTGTGGGAACATTTTCCAAGTACAAGATCACACTGAAACTGAAGGAGGGGGCAAAACCTGTTTTTTTTAAGGCCCACCGTTTACCGTTTGCTCTTAAAGAAAAAGTGGAAAATGAGATCAGTAGACTCGTCCAAGCTGGAATTATGGAACCTGTTAAATCGAGTGATTGGGCCACACCTATTGTTCCAATTTTGAAGGCTGATGGCACGATGCGCATTTGTGGTGATTTCCGTATGACCGTGAATCCCCAATTAAAGCCAAGCAGCTATATTTTGCCTCACATGGAACATTTGTGCAGTGACTTCGCTGGTGCAAGATTCTTCTCAAAAATTGATTTGAGAGATGCCTTCCAGCAGTGCGAGCTTGACGAGTCCTCACGTCCACTAACTACTATCAATACCCACCTTGGTCTTTTCCGATACCAGCGACTTTGTTTCGGAATTACCAATGCGCCGGACGAATTCCAAGAGGTGATGGAGCGTTTACTCCACGGAATTAAGGGCGTAAAGGTACTAATGGACGACATAGTTGTCACTGGATCAAGTTTTGAAGAACACAACCTACGTCTCAGCCAAGTGCTCAAGGCTCTTCATGATTCAAACTTACGAGTTAAATCTACCAAATGTAAGTTTGGAGTTCAGCACATTGAGTACCTGGGGCACATTTTTGACGTGAATGGGTGTCATCCAACTGATCGTCACATCAGCGTCATAAGGAAATGTCCCCTCCCGAAGGATGTCAATGCTCTACGCTCATTCTTGGGTATGGTTACGTTCTATGTGAAATTTGTACGAGGAGCCGCCAGAATTTTGGAACCTTTGTATTCACTCCTCCGCAAAGACACTCCATGGGAATGGACAAGTGAATGCACTGCAGCATTTAAAAAAATCAAGGACATCTTGTCTTCCAAACCAGTCCTCACTCACTTCGATTCCAAGTTGCCTCTGAGACTGACAGTTGACGCATCAGCCAAAGCCGTGGGAGCGATTCTATCGCACATATTCCCAGATGCAAGCGAGCACCCCATTGCTTATGCATCAAAGTCACTAACAGACGCTCAAAGGAAATACGCCCAAATCGAGCGTGAGGCATACGCCATTATCTTTGGAGTGACACGATTCAAGGATTACTTATATGCTAAGCAGTTTGAGTTGATAACAGATCACCGACCACTGGTGCACATTTTTGGTGAACACAAGGGTGTTCCAATATACGCTGCCAACCGATTGCAGCGATGGGCTTATTTTCTAAATGCATTTGACTACAAAGTCAAATGTGTTCGATCAGAAGAAAATACTGCTGATTATCTATCCAGAATTGAAACATCTGACCCAACAAATCCAAGGAACAGTTCAGATGAAATTTCGCACTTACATTTTGTGCAAGAGAACTGTCCATTCCGGCTAAACTGGAAGCTTATAAAACGTCAGACGAGAAACGATACAGTTTTATCAAAAGTCATGGAGAGGATTCAAAAAGGGCACAAGCTGCCAACAACTGAAGATGACCTGAAACCTTACATTCACAGGGAGAATGAGCTCACTGTTGAACAAGGGTGTCTTATGTGGGGCTACAGAGTGATAATTCCAGCGAAATTTCGACCAGCTGTCATCAAGGAATTGCACAGTACACACCTTGGTGCCACTAAAATGAAGGCATACGCCCGGAATTACATCTGGTGGCCCAAGCTAGACTCAGACATAGAAGACATAGCCAGACGCTGTGAGGTATGTTGCACAGTTCGAGGAGCACCACCAAGATCAGTCCTGCATCCTTGGCCACATCCTCACACACCTTGGACCAGACTCCATATGGATTATTTAGGCCCCATTCACGGAAATAAAATGGTGTTTGTACTTTGTGACTCAACCTCTAAGTGGATTGAGGCAAAAATAGTCCAGTATGCAAATGCCCAGTCGGCTGTTGAAATCCTCAGTGACGTCTTTGCCCGCTTTGGGTTACCACGCTCTATTGCATCTGATGGCGCCAGATGTTTTACGGGACAAGAGATGGGAGATTTCCTCAAGAGCTTATCAATTAAGCATCTTGTGGGCGCACCATTTCACCCACAAACTAATGGAGCAGGGGAGTCAGCAGTCAAGATCATCAAGACCTTCCTAAAAAAGGCAAGATTCGACAATGGTAGCCTGCCTCTTCAACTTGCTCTGAATAAATTCCTCTTCCATCACAGAAACACGGAACATGCAGCGATTGGAGATAGTCCTGCAAACATACTTCTAAAGAGGAAAGTACGTTCACCTTTCGATTTACTCCTACCATCTTCAGATGAATTGGTGGCAGAAAGACAAGATGAATGGGTAGCAAAGGGAGGACGGCGTTCAGAACGTTTTGAACTTAATCAAGCAGTTTGGGCTAGAGACTACCGCATGACTACCCCAAAATGGATCAAGGCAGTTGTTTCTCAGGTTCTTGGCTCCCAAACTTACAAAGTTGTCACAGAAGATGGTTTGTCATGGACCAGACATCTAGACCAGTTATGGCAGAGAACACCACATCAACCCCAAGGCATTTCTGCAGAAGGGCAAACACCAATGCCAGTGTCAGCCGCTGCAAGACATCCCATCAACTGCAAACGAGAAGCGCCGGCTGCCAAACGGTCACTGAAATTTGATGACAATCCACAAGAGGCTAGTAGATCTAACGGGGATGAGGAACCCTTTGAGTTCTCCCATAAATCGCCATCCTCCCAAGGATCACCTCCATTCCGTGGATTCTCTCCTGACCCAGGTCCTCCACCAATTCCTTTGACTACTACAAATCAACCTACAACTACCCAGGAAGCCTCACGATGCACTACCAGATCTTTGCGCAGCGTGGTAAAGCCTCCTGACCGTTACATCCCCTAGCCGACTCAAGTGTTTTGATTTATGGTGAAGTACCTGAATTTATTTTCTTTTGGAAGTTAGAAACTTGTAATTTATTTTTGTGTAATTCACATCTATTTCTTTTAGAGGGGAGGAATGTTGTAAAGTCACATCCATATCTTCTACATCCATGTACCTTCTCGGATAACCACTCGGCAACCTCGTCCTGTTACTTTATTATATTCAGTTTATAAAAAGAGCACGTTCTTTCAGTTTTCGATTCCCAAGTTTTCCGATTTAATAATTCAAATTAATTATTAATCTAGGGTTCATATTAACCCAGAACCAACAGACACTAATTTTTATTGTTCTGTTTTGCTAAACCCAAATTACTATTTAGTAATATCAGATTAATAATGTGGAATCTCATATTTGAGATTCTTATTAATCTTTTTTATTTTCTTTCGGAATCGATAGCAGCCTCTGCGTAGAGGGGTCATAGAGTATTGCCCAGCTACGAGGTGCAAATGGACCCGACCTATTACTTTTATTGTACCGCATTCGAACCACCGAAGGCGGGCTTTTGAGTTTCTGAGCCCTTACCTTATAGAAGAGGGAGGTGTGCAAACGTGAACCAAACCAGGAAACCTACCTCTCCAGGAATTGGAATTGCAGATGTCAATGTTATTAGGTGAACTATGACAAACAAACGTTCAGTTCTGTTTTGGAAATCGGGTAGAAATTATTGTATCTATAAAATATTTACACTAAACGGGGTGTGCGCATGGGTCGGAAGAGCTGGATGGATTAAACAACTATTTTTGAGCAAATATTTTTAAATGGGGTGTGAGCATGGATCGGAGAAACTTATTATTGTTATTTTCAATCTAAACTAGACCTCATTCTGAGAATTTTGACACCAACCGCGACCTTCTAGCGTGAGAAGGCCTTTTTCTATGATTTTTCAAAGTTTTGAATGTTGAAAAGTCGGCTGGGGGGTCCCGCCCAGGCGGGAGGGGCGCTTGACGTCATAAACATTCGAAACTGTGAAAAATCATAGAAAAAGATCTACTCATCCCAAAAGAGAAGGGCTGGTGTCCAAATTCTCAGGATGAGGTCTACTTTCGATTAAACATTTTTAAAAATCATCAGGCGCAACCCCCCCCCCCCCCATTATACTAATTACCGTTCATTTTGGTCCATGCAAAGTACCTTGGACAGAGTACGGTGGATGAACAGTTTTTTAGGTTTGATTTTCGTAAACTACGTACCTTACAAAGTAAAACAGAAAATTTTGAAGAGGAATGAACAAATTACGGTTTAATTTGATTTGAAGACACGAGATAATACCCCATCTTCAACTGGTTTAAAAGCTGTGCTCCCTTTCATGTTGAAGACAACTGGTACAAATCCAATTTCAGTAAAACTTGATTGAAGGTTTGAGACATACGTTTTGACTATTTCCAGATTTGTTTTTACTATCCAGAGTTTCATTCTGGTCGAATCGTCGTAAGGCACTGCACATGCAAAATTGTAAAATTCTCGATTTTCTAAGTAAAACTCTGGATAATTATTCCCTTAAATTGCATCATGATTGAATAATTTATACTACTAATTAATCGTAACTCCTACCGTTTCCATCTGATTTGGAAAATATACATATGGAGATTGATTAATTCAATAGTGTAACAAATACCAGTGAGCTGCGTGCCATAATTTCCATCAAATACGTATAATTCGGAGAAAAAACGAAAGAGCACAATTTGATAAGATATGTTTATATTATTAAAATTTTGTATTTACATAAATACTAGTCTAAAGAGTTTGGAAGAGGAAACCTATGGCTCAAAAACATAACTTTGGGTGAATTTAACTTTAGGGACAGGATGGGGAGGGGTGTAGGGAATCCTGATACCTACCTAACCTTGGGAAATACGTAATTTATCACAATTATCACAATCATGGTTTCAGGATCATTCTCCCATATTAGGAAAACTTGCCCTATATTTGGCGTTGCCTGCTCCTAGTACTTCTGGTACCATCAGTTATTTTTTCCTCATGCATATCAAATTATTCTAGTTTGGCGATGATTGGTGGTTTATGTATTCTATTGACGTCTTGGAGTGCCAATACTTCAATATACTTCTTTGTTATTTCTTGGAAGCACTCTTATTTTCAACGTCCCCAAGTTTCGTAAGAGCACGACGGTAGCAAGTTGCAATTCGCTCTTGTGGGACACCGCCTCTACGCGGGCGAATCTCAGCAGTGTGGAAAGGATCACTTTGAGCTCCATCATGGCGAATTTTTGCCCTGTAAATCAAGAATCAGTCATTAATTCACAAAGGAAAACACACATTAATAAAATACATTAACTGTAGTGTGAATTCTGTTCTCAAATCATTAAATCATTGGTAATATTGGTGGAAGTTTTTTCAATCCCACTCATTTAGTCATGACTCATTCACGTTTGAAGCCACAAAACCTCAGGATCGATTCCATGAAAAGCCTATTTCTGGTTTATTATTTCCAATAATAAACCTTTAGAATTGAGCAAGGAAAAAAATGCAAGCCTCCCTCAAAGCTTTATGGTTTACGTTTGAAGGTATGTAGAACCAATTTTGATGACATTTGGTATGTAAGTTCTATATGGAGGGGGGGGGGGGGGCATTTTTTTAAAACACCCAAGCTCGAAAACTTTCGATGCACAGGTATTGTCGAGAATAATGAGAATAATGTGAGAATAAGTTTTTTCATGAATTTAAGATAGTGTTTAATTTTTAGAAACTGATGAAACCAGCAAGACGATAATCGGCGTTTATTGTGAAATCAATGAGGACACGAGGGCATTGCGAATCCATCGACCTCCTCCAACCACAGCTACCTCTGGTCTTTGGGGAAGGCAGTTTACAGTTGGTTCTCTAGTAACCACCTACTCAGAGAGATGGACGTAATGAGTCAGAAACACGAGTGTGAATTGCGCATAGACGCCGTCTTTGAAGTGTAGAATGTGTATAAGTTTCAGCTTATCAAATGACATCTTTTCTCGTTTCTTCAAATAGAATTTCGTGTCAAGTACTTTCCTAACAACCCAGAATCAAATTTCATATAGTAGAAGGCACCCATAACTTTGAGATAACAATGATGGTTGGAAAGCTGGGTTTTTCACTGACGGGTGATCTAAACAGAAAAAAGAAGCGTTGTTAAATAATTTACAATGTTTTTTGTACACAATTTGTCAAAAATATTGTTTGTGAGTGTTCGGGTGTTTGGGCAGCCTCGTTGTTTTCTCTCCATGGGAAACAATATATCAAACGGGTAAATATTACCATTAAATGGTAATGACAAATTTTGTCATAGTGGTAATGGGAGACAATTGAGGATAGTTTGCTAATTTAGCGTTTCTACATTTTCCAGGAGGAAGTAGGAGATTTTGAGTTTCTGGTTTCATCGATCCGTTATCCATACAAAAATATTAAAATAAAATAAAATAAATAAACATAATTAGAGCTGTAATGAAAATTACATAATGTCGTATTTCAATGAAAGAATATGAATATAATCTTTATTCAATTGGCAAGTAGAGGGCATGATGCCTTCAACCTTCTCACTAAGTTGCAACTCCTCTCTGTATAACTGGTTAGCATCGCATCGAGAGCAGGGGTCGTTTCTTGATACTACCGTGATGAGTTGAATGACATGGGTCATTCATAATCAAAGACCTTCAAAATGTGGCACTTATTTTTATAAAATGTGGCAATGTAGCACTTATTGTGGCCGAATGTGGCATTTATTTCAGCTGATGTGGTATTTATTTTTTTCAACTTTCCACCCCCTCCCCACCATAAAACGGATGTTAAACTATTAAATCATGAAACTTGAAAGCATATCAACTACTGTATTATGTATATCAACTATTTACATGTATTTCCAACAAATTTACATGTATTCACAACATGTTAAATTCAATTATAAAACAATTTGCTGTCACCAGTAATCCACTTCTTATAAAGGGTCACGTTTAAACTAGAATCTCTAGGCATATTGAAGATTGAGGAAAAACGAAAATGAGCGCGATATTTACAGTAAGAAACTTCAGCTTCGTATGGAGGACGTGGGGAACGGACATGATATATATACCGAATGGTGCTCCCCAACCCTAATGGATGTACCTACTCAGGTACACATGCACTTCTCATTATGATCCTGCATCGGACTTTCTAATCCGCATCTAGGAAAGTTATTTTTGAACGAACATGAGACCCTAACAACAGCCGAAGACCCACGTTGACTTGGGATGATAAGTTAATCTTACCTGGTTTTAGCAAACATCCATTCGTCATATTTTTCTCGGCATTCTCGGGCATTAGTAAAAATAAGTATTAGTAAAAACGCTGCAAATTATTACACAATGGTTTATTATTTTCTATATAGATCACTCGTCTACAAAATCACCAACCATCCAATATGAAAAGAAGAAAAAAAAAAAAAAACATATTGTTTAGTAATGCATGCATTCCAGGGGACGTCCCATTGGATAAGCATTAGATCAGTTAACCAGTTGGTAAGCGATAAAACTGTTTCACTCGATGTAATTTGGTTTATTACTTTAGGCAAGAAATAGTGACCCCCCCCTCACCATTATCTACCAAAACATTTCTAGCGGCATGGGAGCCTAGAATCCGAAGAGCATTAAATGCTCTTTTAAAATTTTTAAAATCCATGATCTACGATACCCAACATGCGAATTCGAGTTCACCCCCCCCCCCCAACCACCACCAATGGTGCCAGTCTGGCACCAAAGGGGGAATACGTCGTAACATTGCACTTTCATCTATTAGTTTTAGTAGGCGGTCCGTCGAGGTTCACATCCGTATTCAACGTGAAACACAAAAAAAAAGAAATAAGCGGTTTACTTATGGCATCATGGCACCATGTCCTGGCACCATGGTGGCACCACTATTATTTCCTTGGTGCTACAGAGAATAATTCATGAAAACCCGGAGGTATAATGAGAATTTTTCCTCAATTTCAAAGCTTGGGTACAATTAGTAAGCAGTAAAGGAACCGAAATTTTGAAAAATCGGATACTTTGTGAATATTATCCCCCCACTACACCCCCCCCTTGCGAATTTTGGTACTCGGGTGAAATTATGTACAACTCGGAAGTTATTTGAGTCAAACAAAAAAAGAAACTCACTAATCGGTTGGAAATTGAGGCCTGGGCAAATTTTACAGGATTATTCCCGCAAACGCAAGTTTTTTAAGCATTAACCCCCCCTTTCCCCCCCTTAAAAGGCAAAATTCGAAATTCCGGCGCCGTAGTGCACAACTTCCGCGTCGAACAAAAAAAGAACCACAAAAATCGGTTGAGAACTAAGGCCTGGGCAGACGACACAAGATTATGCCCAAAAATGCACGTTTTTTGAGCATTAACCCCCCCTTTCCCCCCCTTAAAAGGCAAAATTCGAAATTCCGGCGACGTAGTGCACAACTAGATAGTTTTCCGCGTCGAACAAAAAAAGAACCAGGAAAATCGGTTGAGAACTAAGGCCTGTGCAGACGACACAAGATTTTGTCACACACACACACACATACACACATACACACACACACACACACACACACACACAGACATACACCTATGGTTTTTTTCGCGGATTTGGATTCAGAATGGTCTAAAACGGATTACTGTGTGGTTATTTTTTTTTTCTGTTGAGTGTTGTCCAACTTCACCCCAGATCGATCTTATAAGGACGCCCAAGTCTTACTGTGGGACGTCCTAAAAACCAAAAAAAAAAAAATCAAAAAATCAAAAAAAAAATTTAAAAAAAATCAAAATCACCAACCATCGATTGCATTTTGGTCAGCTCTAATTTGAACGGAGATTAGGCCTCTTTTGCGATTCACACTCGTGTTTTGATTTATATATATATATATATTTCAATATAAACACTTAAATTTTCGTAGTGAGCGAACGGTTTGTCCTACAGAGCTCCGCGTGGTCTCAAAAAATTCTAAAAATTCTATAGAATCTTAAATTGAAGGAAAAACAATACCTTTATATCAAAATTTTTTGAGTTAGAGCGTTTTCGAAATTTCAAAATTGATTTTGGAACCCCTAGGAGTGACCTACATCAACCAAAAGCTTCGGGGCACAACTAGACCCCAAATGAAGCCTACATACCAAATTTCATCAAAATCAGTCAATGCTAAGTGGCAAAAGTGCCGCGTACGGCGTACGGCGGACGGCGGACGGACGGCCAAATTTTTATTCGATTTTTGGATTCTACGTACCTTGAAACGTAAACCATCAAATTTTGAGGGGGTGTTAAAAATTTTTTTTTCTTGGTCGATTCCAAAGGTTCATTATTGAAAATAATAAACCAATAAGGCGAAATGTGGCACAAAATGTGGCATTTTCAAAGAAATCAACGAAATATGGCATTTTACCGAAAAATGGGCCGAATGTGGCATTTTAGTGTGGCGCAGTGGCAATGTGGCATTTGAAGGTCTCTGTTCATAATTCATGGAGGTATCAGTCGGTCGCCGTTCGTTTTTAGTATTTAGCCAAATCGAAGGGGCAAAAAGTTAGACAGTTGCACTTAAATTGGAAATTTTAGAGGATTTTAGAAATTCAGTAGTGCACGGACCTAGGGAATGTAAAAACTGAAATATTGCCTCTAGAATCATCAAAATCGAACAATAATTGCCAAAGAAAAATGAAAAAAACTTCTGAATAAACGGGTTTTCCCCTTATTTCTTTGGCAATTATAGTTCGATTTTGATGATTCCAGCGGCAATATTTCAGTTTCTTAATTCCTTAGGTCCGTGCACTAATGAATTTCTAAAATCCATAGAAATTTCAAGTTTAACTACATTTTATGGGAAAAACATAACTGAATTAACGGTTTTTTAGGACGTCCCACAGTAAGACTTGGGCGTCCTTATGCGATCGATCTGGGGTAAAGTTGGACAACACTCAACAGAAAAAAAAAATAACCACACAGTAATCCGTTTTAGACCATTCTGAATCCAAATCCGCGAAAAAAACCATAGGTGTATGTCTGTGTGTGTGTGTGTGTGTGTGTGTGTGTATGTGTGTGTGTGTGTGTGTGTGTGTGTGTAACAAAATCTTGTGTACTCTGCACAGGCCTTAGTTCTCAACCGATTTTCCTGGTTCTTTTTTTGTTCCCACAGTAAGACTTGGGCGTCCTTATGCGATCGATCTGGGGTAAAGTTGGACAACACTCAACAGAAAAAAAAAATAACCACACAGTAATCCGTTTTAGACCATTCTGAATCCAAATCCGCGAAAAAAACCATAGGTGTATGTCTGTGTGTGTGTGTGTGTGTGTGTGTGTGTATGTGTGTGTGTGTGTGTGTGTGTGTGTGTGTAACAAAATCTTGTGTACTCTGCACAGGCCTTAGTTCTCAACCGATTTTCCTGGTTCTTTTTTTGTTCGTCGCGGAAAACTATCTAGTTGTGCACTACGTCGCCGGAATTTCGAATTTTGCCTTTTAAGGGGAGGAAAGGGGGGGTTAATGCTCGAAAAACATGCGTTTTTGGGCATAATCTTGTGTACTCTGCCCAGGCCTTAGTTCTCAAACGATTTTCGTGGTTCTTTTTTCGTTTGACGCGGAATACTATCTAGTTGTGCACTACGGCGCCGGAATTTTGGATTTTGCTTTTTAAGAGGGGGAAAGGGGGGGGTTAATGCTTAAAAAACGTGCGTTTGCGGGCATAATCTTGTAAACTCTGCCCAGGCCTCAATTTCCAACCGATTTGCGTGTTTCTTTTTTTGTTTGACTCAAATAACTTCCGAGTTGTACATGATTTTACCAGAGTACCAAAATTCGCAAGGGGAGGGGGTGAGTGGGGGGATAATATTCACAAAATATCCGATTTTTCAATATTTCGGTTCCTTTACTGCTTACTAATTGTACCCAAGCTTTGAAATTGAGGAAAAATTCTCATTATACCTCCGGATTTTCATGAATTATTCTCTGTACCACCATGGAACTAATATTGGTGCCACCATGGTGCCAGGACATGGTGCCATGATGCCATAAACCGCTTATTTCGTTTTTTTTTTTTTTTTTTTTTTTTGTGTTTCACCTTGAATACGGATGTGAATTTGACGGACTGCCTACCAAAACTAACAGATGAAAGTTCAATGTTACGACGTATTTCCGCTTTGGTGCCAGACCGGCACCATTGGAGGAGGAGGAGGGGGGGGGGGGGTGAACTCGAATTCGCATGTTGGGTATCGTAGAGCATGGATTTTAAAATGCTCTTCAGATTCGATGCTCCCATGCCGCTAGAAATGTTAAGGTGGATAATGGTGGGGGGGGGGGGGGGTCAGTATTTCTTGCCTAAAGTAATAAATAAATTACATCGAGTGAAACAGTTTTATCACTTAACAACTGGTTAAACTGATCTAATGCTTATCCAATGGGACGTCCCCTGGAATGCATGCATTACTAAACAATATGTTCCAATTTTTATCTGGCAATTATTGTTCAATTTTGATGATTCCAGCGGCAATATTTCAGTTTTTCAATTCCCTAGGGCCGTGCACTAATAAATTTCTAAAATCCTTTAAAATTTCCAATTTAAGTACAACTTTCTAACTTTTTGCGCCTTTGATTAGGCTAAATACTAACCCGGAACGAGGAACGAACGGCGACCGACTGAGACCCCCTTAAGTCATCTCAATCGAATTGAAATGTCTCACTAGAATCTTTCTTTGCTGTCACTTGAGAAGTGGAATGAATAATAATTTGAATAAAATGTACTTAATCCTGTGAATTATCAAAAAATCCGTTTTTAGATTTTCTTCAAAACATACAACTCGTTTTTAAAAACGCTGCGACGTAAAGTTTTATTATTTTACTGTATAGATCTCCCGTCTGCATATACCTCGGCTTTTCCAATTATACTACCTACTGACAATAACATCGGTATCCGAGAATGTGAGTGCCTGCTTTAATTACGAAATTGGTTCCTTGGTTGCTAAGAAAGCCCAACTGAGTATCATAAAACTCTACAGGGTGTTTCACGAAAATGTCACACCCCCCTTCATTTTCGCAAAATACAGCGTAACAAATTCCGACCAACGCAATTCTTCATGATTTTTTGTGAGGATCTCAGGAAAAATACTTTTGCGCAAAAAAGTTGCGCGCAATCGTGCGCAATTGACACTAACTTCATTTTTTCAAATGGAACCCCCCCTTTTTATTACAGATTCGGATTCTACGTAAAATTTCATGAAAAATGCATACCCAAACCGAAAAAATTGACCGCGCGCAACCAGACTTTTTGAACGCTCTAAGTTGCGCAACTCCACAATTGCGCAAAAATTAAGTTTTGGAGAACCCTAAGTGTGGCACATGTTTTTTCATAATTTTTTAACGCTGAATCACAGGGTGTCATCCGTTTCGAGAAAAACCAAGATTTAAGAGGAAAAATTAACATTTCTTTCACGAAAACATCAGTTTTGAGGTCGAAATCATGTTTATTTTTTATTTTCTCACCTCCTTTGGAACTACGGGCTTGGGGCCGTCTACGGTGGAGTTAAAAATAAAAACTGACAGCATGATCATGCTTGAACTGAATAAAATTACCTAAAAACTCATAACGATTTAAAAAGAGCGATTTTTTCACTAAAAACAACCGAATTTTTGGCCGCTATTTTGAAAAATTCCTGTCAAATTGAAAAACGGATGACACCCTGTGATTCAGCGTTAAAAAATGATGAAAAAACATGTGCCACACTTAGGGTTCTCCAAAACTTAATTTTTGCGCAATTGTGGAGTTGCGCAACTTAGAGCGTTCAAAAAGTCAGGTTGCGCGCGGTCAATTTTTTCGGTTTGGGTATGAATTTTTCATGAAATTTTACGTAGAATCCGAATCTGTAATAAAAAAGGGGGGGTTCCATTTGAAAAAATTAAGTTAGTGTCAATTGCGCACGATTGCGCGCAACTTTTTTGCGCAAAAGTATTTTTCCTGAGATCCTCACAAAAAATCATGAAGAATTGCGTTGGTCGGAAGTTTTTAAGTTGTATTTTGCGGAAATGAAGGGGGGTGTGACCTTTTCGTAAAACACCCTGTATAAGAAGAAATGAACCGGTTCTAACCGGCTAATGCCCACTTTCACCAAACATACAAATCGAGTTTAAACCAAACGAGGCGAGAGATAAACCACGTTCAGTAAAAATCGTCTTTCACCAGAGCGATTTCCGAGTTTAAACACCATCTTGGGGGGTTCGAGTTTAAACGGTCGAAAATCGGCCGAATAAACTAGGAAACCTCGTTTAACTACCAATTCAATATGGCCGCGCATTGATTTGTGATTGTTTTCGAAATGAAATTGCGAATTATTTATGCATTTCGAATTATTTTTGACTCGTCTGACGATGACGACGACGTCCGAGTCGAATCCTGGATCGGATTCCACATTCCGAGATTATGTACGTTACTGAATTTCCGCCTTTCCAAGCCCCAAGTCGTCCAAGTGCTCGACTAGATTGACACTAGCCTCGAGTTCCCGTCATACAAATAAGTTCAACACGTTAATTTAAAATGAATAATGGTTTTTTCAATAACATAATAGTGCAACCTACATTCCTTGGTTGTTTCTATTCGGACCAATTATACAAATTGACCATTACACAAAAAGACCAGTTCGACCAAAATAAATTTCTATTGAAGTGAAATCAGGGGCCCTCATCTTCGAGTTTACAACCATCGGTAATCATTCAAATTATCGAAGTAAATTCCTACCATTCAGAACAAGGCGGTGGTCACTGTGTTTCACTTGGATTCATCAAGGAAGTTACTTGAGTCTCGAGAAATACTGGAGTTATTGCGCTCGTTGTGGCTCAAAGTGATGATGTGTAATAACTCAATAGGTAGGTGATGAAAATATTCAGCAAAATAAAACGAAGGGAACCGGAAAACTCGAAACAAACCGCAGGAATCAGCAAATAATAAAAACAAGGAATTCGAAAAACTGACACTGATAAGATTCACAAGGCGGCAATCTGCTGATAGCAAGTGCGGTTGTGGTTGTTGTTCAACGTTTCTATTGCCCAAATACGTCATAATGTCCAACTTTCATTCGTTTCGCTCAACATTTCAAGTTTAGACAAACTCGATTGTCTTAAACAACGTTTAACGATGATTTGGGTTGGTGAAAGACGCTCGCCATCTTGCCGGGTTTATTCCCTCAGATTAACTATTAACGCGTTTAGCTAAGCAAGTTTAGAACAACTTTTGGTGAAAGTGGGCCTAACTCAATAAGAATTTTGATCAGCTGAAATATGTCAGTGAACAATCATTCGCGATTCACACTGGGAAACAACTCAACTTGCTTGAACGTCGTCTTCGAAAAATTGAGAAGTCTATTATTGTTCTGCAAACTAGAACAGCATTTTTTTGTTTTGTTAGTTTTTCTCATTTTTTGATTTTATTAATGATCAATAATTAACTCTAACCATTTAATTTGGCGCCAATGACCACTTAGAGATTGAAAAAGAAGCGATTCACACTCGTGTTTCTAATTTATTGTAAGTCTAACTCTCAAGTGCCCATGGCGAGCGAACGTTTGTCCAAAAGAGCTCTGAGTGGTATCATTCGATTATATTTCAAATCGGCGAAAAACAATACCTTAAGGTATATCGAGAGTTTTCAAGCTAGGCGTTCTGAAAATTACAACCCCTATTTTGCACCCCTCAGGAGTGATTGACAATAACAATGAGTTTCCGGGCACAACTAAAACCCAAATGTAGCCGATATACCAAATTTCATAAAAATCGGACTATGTAACTGAAGAAAGTGCTGCGTACGCTTACGATCGGTAGACTGACGGAAAATTTTTTATACGGTTTTTGGATTCTACATAGGTATACTTTGAAACGTTATCCGTCAAATTTTGAGGTGGGATTAACTAATTTTCTTCCTCCATTACAAAGCTTCATTATCGAATACAATAAACCAAACTCAGGTGGTGAGGAATCAACTTGCCTCCACATCGAACACGGGACAAGCCTATTGTCGGGTAGGAAATCTGAGCGAATCGCATCCATTCACGCATTTATATTATTGTAAAAGTGTACAAAATAGCGCCAAATAAACATATATCTATCTAACTCTCTGTTTTTTATCCCTGGACTCTTGCGTGTTCTCAACAGATAGATGCACTCACCAATACAGTTTCGTGGACCAGCGCTGAATGGAATGTACGCGAAAGAATGCCTTTTGGCGCAGTTTTCAGGAAGAAACCGATCAGGATCAAACTTTTCTGGGTCCGGGAAATATCTTGGGTTTCTGTGCAAGAAGTATGGGGTGATGACAACGTTGGCACCCTCAGGAATTGTCAAGGAATCCTCTGAAATATAAAAAATGAATGGTATTGAAAAATATTGGTTACACTAAGGAGCCACATTTTTTGGTGTAAAAAAAATAGCAAAATCTGTGTTGTAGGTGTTTTAGTGACAATCTTTTCAGCCAAAACCCCAATTCAGCGCACTATTGGAAATACAAATCAGGTAGGTAAATACAAAAAAAAAAAAAAAAATGTTGATACTTTTAAGAAATTGTGAAATTGGTAATCTTAAACATTTTTCAAAAATTCGTCCATAAGTAAACGCCACCTCCACGTTGCATCACATCTCAATTATCATCACATTAACTAATAATCAAGAATGTAGATAGCAGTAAGTCATCGAGTGAGTAGTAACTACTCACTGCTAACTGTTAGCAGTAGTTGGTTTACCACTGATCGTATAACTGATGGTGTAATGTAGTGAGAACAATAAGGCTGTTTCCCCATTCATCCTAAACACTTGATACGCGGAACTTATCATGAATATTATTAGAACATTGGAAGTGACGGGGAATGGTCCTGAAAATTAGACAAATGGTTATAATATAACCATTTGTCTAATTTTCAGGACCATTCCTAATATTCTAATATATTATATTAGAGGTGATTGGGGAACAGCTGTACGAGCGAAAGCTAACTTTTTCCCTTTTCATTGTTACAGAACACTGATATTTTTTGTTAGGCAGCTTCTAAATGTCATTGACGCTAACTAATATCTTGTTTGACTTGAAGAGATTATGCACAAATAGTTTTTTGGAGTGTTTACTGGGATCAGGTGTGTGAACGATGAAGCTAATCCCCTGTACACTGATGAGTAGGGATATTGTACACAGACTCCTCTGATACCTGTGGTTGCATAATACCTACCTATTGAGGAAAAATCACTTGGGTGGGAAGTTCCTAAAAATCAAACATTCCTCACTATTAAATACTCGCTTACTCCTAATTTGTTGCATGGTTATAAAGGTTGATAAGGGGCGAAACAATGTAAGACAATGTAATGTGTGTAACAATGTAATGTGTTCAGGGAATAATTGGCCTTAGGTGGCTTAAGTGAAAACTGTGACTGGGACCAAGAGCTTTAGCAACAGCGAAAAGTAGCATAGCAATAATAGCTAGGCGTATAAGTGAAATAGTAGCGTAGTATAGCCGCACCTGCATGACACAAAAATTGTGTGTCATATTTAAAATTTGTGTGATATTTAATATCACGTTCGCCTCATGCCACAAATAAGGGTTTGCTCAGAACTGTGTCGTGAGATATGAGACATTAATTTGGTGTACTCACTCAGAGGAACATCTTCAACTATTTTCCTCGAGATGTATGGAACTGATGGGTATAGACGTAGGCATTCCTTGATGAATCGATCCAGGTAGTTCATATTTTGGAGGTCTCCCAAAGTAGCTTCTCTCTCATCTTCACCGAAAATGGAGAACTGTTCATTGTACGCCAATTCCTATTTTCGGTGAAACAGTAAAACACAATCCACTAAAAATCACATCATAATGTAATTTTTCTTCAAGGAAACTAAGACAGGTGTGTACTTCTTATCGAGAAAAGTGTAAACTAGCTTGTGAGTAAAATAGATGAATGTGAATGTTTTAAAAATGTGTATGAATAATAGCTTAAAATTGTTTTTAAGGATTATTATTATACTGCTGTATGATTATGATTTACAAGCAAAATATGAAGCCAACAGCCAATATTCATATACCTAGATTTGTTAATTTTTTCAATAGAATAATGCCATTCGTAGACAATTTCATTGTCATCTTGAGTGCAAGATTCGATTGCTATCAAATTTTGAGCAACATATCTTGAGGAATTTAAGTTCCAGAAAAAATTGCATGCCCCTCTGGACCCGCCAGATCTATTTACTTTTTTAATTTAGTCGTAGGTAGGTATACTTAATAAAAAGTTATATTACTTACTTATCCCTAGCAACATATCTAGAATACATTAAAACAAAAATACTTCGCTACCTACCTATAATAATATGTTTTCTCAATAATTGTTTGTTGTTCGTGTAATAACGCTGCAAATCATTGCCTGAAGGTTTATTATTTTCTTTATGGATCGCTCCCTACCAACCATAGGTACCTACTAGGGCATTTTTTGCATCTTGCCGCGAACGTTTTTTACCGTTTTTTTCAACTCAGGGGTACCTATATCTCAGTTTCTTCCATAATTGCAGCGGTTTTGGTAGTATATAATTTCTGCATAAATTTAGGGTTTTCCAACGATTGGTGAAGGATTTTCCTACGAACACGAATGACGAAGATAAAGTTCGTCACAACGACCAATCAATGCAAAATAGGGGGTTCCCATTTCGTAACGCAATTTTGTGACCATTTTGGCCAGTTAGCTCACGGCTAAAACATGTTCCATGATTCAAAAACACGTGAGCACGCACTCATGCTGTACATCGCACTTATGCTAACAATCTGAGAAAATTCAAGGAAAACTGCATAGGGGCAATCCTGCACACACTGAAAATTTGACACTAATAATTAGTATAATTATTATAAAATGAATAAGTAATACTTATAATACTATTATAGTTTTCCTCAGGACCAAACATTAACTACTTAATATTTTTTAGTATGCTGCACCTATAACGCGATAATTTTGAAAATCCAATCCTACCATGCTCATCTTTGGTTTTGAAGTTGCATCAATCACCATTATTACACGTTATGGCTCAATCGACTACGCATAGGTTTTTCATTATCTGTCTAAACATAAACTAAAGATTTATAAATGTTAATAATAAACTACAGGTAAAATATAAAAACAACCTATCAGATTTCTACTATCGTATAAACATTACAATATTGCAAGTCTCGCTTTATTCATCTGAAGATGCATCAAATTAAATGTGTTGAGTTTTGTAGTTTTCTTTTAATATAACTGTGGAAATCTGAATAGTATTCTTACAATCTACCTACCTGGTCAAATTAAATAATGATACTACCTGCACTTCAGGATTTTGTCCAAGTTCGAACAACGCGAATTCGATATTCACGGCTGTGGTATCGTGTCCCTAGGAAAAAGAATGATAAATTAAAAAACGAGTGTAGAAGGAGCTAATGAGGTAAGTGGTGAGGTAATAACGGTGATACCTACCTAATAGTTTCTTGGACCAAGCGATCAGAATAATCATCTCTTTATAAGCTGCCTACAGGTATTTTGAAGATTCGACGCAGTCAGATTACGCTTGCGATGTTTCTTGAGATTAAATATTGATCAGTCGTTAGGGATGTTGGCTGTAGTACAGTGAAATAGTTACACGATCCCTCAGTGAGGCGAATAAACCACTCCAACACGTTTAGTTGGTAAAATAATGTGCAGTAAGATTCACGGAATATTATTTATGACTATAGTAATGAGAAGTTTGTAGAATAGCATGATTATAATTATCCTCAACGAAGCAACAGACAGGGAAGGAAAGAAGTAAATCGTAATTTGTAAACTTCATTGCAGAGCGAATAATTTGGTTATCTCAGAGAGGGCTTCCCAGAAATTTGCTACATGAAGGGTATCTCATCGTAAAACTGACCGAAAATGGGTTCATGATGATTATCCAACTGATGTCACCCAGCATTTCCATTAAATGGAAATAAATTTTATTGGTTAGTCTCTTTTAAACATTTTCTCCAATGAAGTTTTTTCAAGCTAAAATTAGTTTACCCGGAACGATCAAAGAGACTATACTAGATGAGGTAGAAAAAAATCCTCCCACAACATAAAAGCATGAGATACCTCCTTTTTTATTAGAGAAAATTATCATTGACCCAGGTTTTCCTGATTGATAAATACCTCGAATAAGAAAGTATCCACTTCTTCTCTGATGTCGGAGTCGCTCATAGACTGTCCTAATTCCAAAAGTTTATCCAGAAAAGCTTGTCTTTTTTTCACTGAAAGCATTTATCATTGTCATTATAAGGGCTCTCTCAAAATCTGAAGTACTTAAGTAAGAACTCTAAAACCCTCTAGGGCAGTCGTCAGACAGTAACAGCAAGAACGTTGATTAATCGGGAAGAAGGCGGTTGAAAGCTAACAGAAGTGGGTAGGTATTCAGCTTAATTTCTACTACCTAATAGAATTATGTAACAACAAGAACGTTTATTGATCGGGGAGAAGATAATTGAAAGCTAACAGAAGAGGGTAAGATATTTAGCATAATTCATAGTACCTATCTATATTTGTTTTACATAATTATATAACACAATATGTATTATTATATAGAAGTAGGGTTTGATCTCGCCACTGGGGTGCGAGATCAACCCCCACATTTATCGGGGTTGTCCACAAGTCCACACCTGGATAGCACCTTAGCAAATGCATTGGGGGAAATCTGCCAGCCCTCATGAGTGTCTGCAAGTAGGATAACGTCATCAGCAGAGGCCAATGCGTAGGAGCATTGGCCTCTGCCGATGACGTTATCCTACTTGCAGACACTCATGAGGGCTGGCAGATTTCCCCCAATGCATTTGCTAAGATGCTATCCAGGTGTGGACTTGTGGACAACCCCGATAAATGTGGGTCAGTCTCCTTGGTCCCGTCGGGTCGCCAACATAAAGTGAAGGTTGTGGATGGGGGTTTTGTCATAGGACAAGCCCCCATTCCTTCTAAATCTGTGTTGGAGGTCTGGCGGTACCTTGGGGTCGACTTCATGGGGGTAGCCACCATTACTGCTAGCCGTGTGGACCTTGGTAGAGCGCTAGCTCGTGTTACCAAGGCTCCATTGAAGCCACAGCAGAAGCTGCGCCTCCTCCGCACGTACTTACTGCCGAAGCTAACCTATGGGTTAGTTCGGTAGGCTTACGGCAGGGAGGCTGCAGGAATTATATCGAGAAGTCCGCTCTGCTGTGCACTCTTGGCTGAGGTTCCCACCTGGCGTCCCAAGTGCCTATATCCATGCACCGGTCAAATCTGGTGGGCTTAGCATTGTGTCTCTCTCCGCGTGTATCCCTTCTCTGCGCGGCCAGTGCCTGCTAGCCCTTCAGGGTCGAGCTGGGAGATCGCCCGTGTTGCTGCTGATCTTGATTTTGTCAGGCAGCAGTTAGCATGGTGCGACCAAGCAACACCATCTGCTCCAAACCCCAGTTCATATGCTAAGTTCGCTGCTGCCCTGCATGAGTCAGTAGATGGTAAAGAACTCCGACAGTGCTCCGAAAGCCTTATCTCATCCCAATGGGTGGATTGGGCTTCATAGGGCATTGGGGCCAACGACTACTAGAACTTCCACGCCGTCCGCGTGGCAACACTGCCAACAGTAGTACGGTGTTCAAGGGGTAATCGTGGGATGACAGATACACCACAGGCACACCTTTGCTGTGCCTTTCGGAGTGGAAATGAACACATGTATCATGTGGTGCAGCAGTGTCCACGAACTCATGAGGGCCGCATCCTACGTCATGATGCAGTCGCCAAGTAGATAGCAGGTGCCTTGTCATCTAGCCGCTGGGATGTTGAAAGGTAGAGATTATACCACATGCCAAGTGACCAGGGTAAGAAGCCTGACATCGCTGCCGTCGAGCACGACAGGTCTTGCATTATCCTGGATGTCCAAGTTGTCAATGGCAGAATGGACATGGAGCAGACATGGCGGGCTAACATAAGCAAGTATGATAGAGATGGTTTACGGCAAGCGGTGTCAGAGCTAAAACCAGTGGTACCCAACAACATCTGGGTTATGGCTGCGACCTTGTCGTTGCACAGAGTGTGGTGCGGGAAAAGTGCCTCGGAGTTGCGCGAGTTGGGCATCTCAGTAGGTGTACTCCGTGGTGTCACCAGACGCGTACTGCTCGGCTCATATTTAAACTGGTGGTCATTTTATAGAGGCACTTCCCTTCATCCCTCTCTCCCACCCCCACGTTCCTCATCTTCCCTCATCCCTAGGGCCAGCGTCGGGTGAGTCCTGGGCGTCATCCCCATAATATTTGATTTATTTATTTATTTTGTTTTATGGCGTGCCCCCTCCGTCAGATAGACCTTTAGTCTTTGAGGAGAGATTTGGGGGAAAAAATGGATTCTGGTTCTACTTGAAATTTTATGAAACAAGGGAGAAATAAAAGAAAATAGAATGGCATTAAACTAAATGTTTATGTTCCATATTTTGAAGGAATAAAATGCTGGATAATTAAATTATTATCCCTCTTTATACATAGATATAGTTGGATGTATGTGTACTCGCATAAATTTGTTAACTGAATGGGTCCTAATAATCTTATAAATACGAGAAGTTAAGTGAATTTTCTTAAGACTCCAGTACTTAACGCTCAAAAGGAGTAACTTACTTCCAACTGAATTATCATTTAGGAATTCTTCATCTTTCATTTCTCTCGGATTGTAGTTAGCTTTCCTTTCCGTGATAATCTGAAACACGATCCCGTAAGTGTTCATAGTTAAGTGTTGGTAAATGTACTCTACCGAATCATGAGCAACTTGCAACTGTGCGAAATGGAGCTTAATTTTTAAACTACTTGAATTCAACTGAATCGGTTTTTTTTAAAGGGTGTAAATCCATGGGATAGATTAGCAAATTTGGAACCCCTAGGTGGGGCATAACAATCTGGAAAATACGTAAAACGGGTAAAATCTATTGCTGAGACAGAGAAAAATGTTTTCCCTTCAAAATTTTATCAATAGCGGCATACAAGAAGTTTTTTCCGATTTCCTGAAAATTTGGTTGCGCGGACTTACGCTCTTTAAGAAAAACCGATTCAATTAATCTAAACCACTCAGATGAGCGAGTGATGAAATCAATATACCTACCCTATTTGAGAGCCTGCCGAGCGAGCGAACATATAAATAAAATAATATTTCATAGCATGATAAATTTTATGCAGGTATGACTGTTAAGAAGAGAAATATTGAATAACAATAGAATTTAATTCTATTGTTATTCTATCCTAATAATTTATTAGGAACCTCTCGAGTGGATGTTCCGTGGATTGGGAAAAGTGATTTCGTTATTGATTGATCAGATCATTCGTGAGAATATGATTTATGAGTATGACAGTTTTTTAAAATCCAGGTTCCAAAGGTTTTCTTGTGGGTAACACATCCTAATGGTTTCCTAGCGGCAATTATTGCTTGAACTTACCTTCTCAGTATAGTCGTGCAAGAATTTTACGTCTTTAACATTTTCGGCGCCGACCGAGGTGAGTCCCCAGAGCCAGTCTCTGCGCAAGTACATATTCAAAACTCTGTACATTGCTGCAGTGGTCACCCTGCATTGTTGAACAAGTTTTTGATTATGTTTATCATAATTTATTCAATGTAGGTACTCGTTAATTTATCGTATTCACGTCCATATTATTGAACTGGCTGTTTGAATAATATACATACGATCTGCTATCATCTCTAGGTTTGTTACAAAATTTATCGTAATTTAATAAATTAATTTAATGTATTGACGTTTATACTAATGATCTGTTTATTGAAATATTATTGTATAACTAATTCATTGTCTTGTTGGAGAAACTGAAGAAAGGTAGGTTGGTATCGGTAGGTAAACTTTTGTGGAGTCAAACCTTGATATAGCAGCGAGATAGTCTTTACTGCCACTTTCATCTTCTTGGCTATTTATTTTAATACCCATTGCAGCTTCTGAAAAGTGAATACATCAAAATAAATTAAACCAGTACTCAAAATCGTATTGTTGGAACGTATTCAAAAGTGGTTTTGTACGAATAGTACTACCTAAGGTACATTACGTCTTAGTACCATATCTATCAACTGATAACATCGTTGGGTATTGTTACTGCACTTCAAACGATAGGTTTATTGCTTCTTAATTATCGGAAATAGGGAACTTTTGTATTCCTATAGTAGGTTAGAAGAATTAAGACCTCCAAAATTACAATTATTAAATTTCGGATTTTCCGTTTCAGAGCTACCTAAACTTTTTTGTTCCCATTTCTGTCTGGTTTGGGTCTTTTTTGTTCCCATTTCTGTCTGGCCATTTCTGTCTGGTTTGGGTCTCTCTTCATGGAAAATCTTTCAAAGTTATTGTAAGATTTTGATCATTGAATACGAGGAAACATCCGAGTTTTGTCCGTTCTTTATTACCCGTGTGGGCTTGCAAAAAAAAAAAAAAAAAAAAAAAAACGCTGCAAATCATTGCTCGAAGGTTTATTATTTTCTGTATAGATCACCCTTCTGTATAGATCACTGGTTCTCCATCAATAGCACCTACCACCATCTGTATTCTCTCTTGACCTTCCCTCTCAAATTTCAGCTCCTGCGTTCAATAGGATTGAAAATGGCTTCGGAGCTCACTCAGCTGATCAGTGATTTGAAGAGTGAAGAAGATCTCCTCGAATGCTGGAGACACCTGGAAGAGCACTTCCATTCAATAGGATTGAAAATGACTTCGGAGCTCACTCAGCTGATCAGTGATCTGAGGAGTGAAGAAGATCTCCTCGAATGCTGGAGACGCCTGGAAGAGCATTTCCATTCAATAGGATTAAAAATGGCTTCGGAGCTCACTCAGCTGATCAGTGATGTGAGGAGTAAAGAAGATCTCCTCGAATGCTGGAGACGCCTGGAAGAGCACTTCCATTCAATAGGATTGAAAATGGCTTCAGAGCTCACTCAGCTGATCAGTGATCTGATCAGTGAGCAATGATTTGCAGCGTTTTTTACCCACCAACATTTTTTTACCTACAAACTTTTTATTATCTACCAACTATTGGTAGGTACTACCTACCACACCATAATGGCTTGACACCTTCACAATCAAGTTTATTAGAAAGAACTAAACGCTTCACACTCGATTCGAAAAATAGAAAGCTTGATATGGAAATTTGATTACTGGTTACGCAGAAGGCAAAACTGTATACAAATCGAAGAAATGAACAGCGATCGCATTTTAGTCAGATAAAATTTGAACGGCGATTAGACCTCTTTTGCGATTCACACTCATGATTCTGTTTTATCGAAGGAAAACCTTCAAGTACTCGTAGGGACGAACGGTTTGTCCTACAGAGCTTCGGGTGGTCTCAAAAATTTTTAAAAATTCTGTACTATTTAAAATTGATGAAAAAACGATACCTTTATTTCGAGAGTTTTCGAGCTAGGGCACTCTTGAAAATTTCAACCCTTAATTTTCACCCCTTAGAAGTGACCTACATCAACCAAAAGCTTCGCGGCACAACTAGACCCCAAATGGAGCCCATATACCAAATTTGAACCAAATCGGTCCAGTGTTGCTAAGAAAAGTGCCGCGTACGGCGTACGGCGTACGGCGGACGGACGGAAATTTTTTTATTCGATTTTCGGATTCTACGTACCTTGAAACGTAAAACATCAAATTTTGAGGGGGGGTTAAAATCTTTTTTTTCTTGCTCGATTCCAAAGGCTTATTATTGAAAATAATAAACCAAAAATGCTGCAAATTATTGCCTAAAGGTTTATTATTTTCTGTATAGATCCCCCTTCTGTATAGATCACTGGTTCTCCATCAATAGCATCTACCACCATCTGTATTCTCCCTTGACCCTCCCTCTCAAATTTCAGCTTCCTGCGTTCAATAGGATTGAAAATGGCTTCGGAGCTCAGTCAGCTGATCAGTGCTCTTCCAGGCGTCTACAGCATTCGAGAAGATCTTCTTCACTCTTCAGATCACTGATCAGCTGAGTGAGCTCCGATTTTAACCTCAAAAGGGAAATCTAGAAGTGAAATCCACCAGGAACCGTCTGATCATCAGACTCTGAAGACTTCAGACTTCAGACTTCAGACTCTGAAGTTTAGGAGAAAACATTCTCAGCATACAGAAAGTTCGCAAGTGGCGGGTGAATTTTTTGAACGGGCGCGACTATGTGCTAGATTCTGAAAGACAAATTGTCACAATGTGTCCTGATGCACGACAGCGCTCGTCCACATTCAGCTCATCAAGCTCAAGATTCAATCAGCTACTACAAGGATTCAAATGGGAAGTATTTTTTTTTACTGGTATGACTACGATATAGAACAAAATGCCGTTCGCAACCAGCGAGTAATTACAATTTATTATAAATCTTATTAAATAGAGGGCAGGTGATTGTAAATTAATTTCTTACCGCAGATTACGTCAAGAGTACACCTCGAAATTCTATCTTGAGGGTCGAAAGGTCGCCCGTTCTCTTCGAGAAGTTTGCTAACAAACCGTTTGGCATTTCCATACATCGTCAGAGATTTGTCCTCGAGGATCTTGAAGTGGAATGTTGGGGTGAGCATCTTTCTTCTCATGTGCCATTTTTTACCTTTGCAAAATCATAAATATTATGCTGTAGTCATTGATCTCAACAACGATGGGTGTAAATCCACCTGTTTCGTATTAGTCCGAAATTTTAGGCAAGTTTTTACAGATTGCTTTACTGTGATAAGGTTTAGGGAGCACTCTCGATCAGCCCCAGTGTCTGAACGTCCACTAAGAAGCTGTATAATATACTCATCTGTGGAATTTCCGGATGTATTGTTTATTGGTTATTTAATTAAACCTATTTAATGATCATTTACCTTTGCTTGTAAGTAGTCCCTCGTTCAACCATGATTCTATTGAAAAATATTCAACTCCTTTCTCGATGTGTTTCATACTCGACAGAATAACCTGCAATTGATGGCATAACAGTTTTGTTAATGATTGTCGGTTTCATCATTTTCAAATACCTACCTACTACCTCAAATATTAACAGAGGTTGGTAAGTACTATAAAGACTGGAAAATTACGCTAGGACTGGGAAGGTGTGATTATGTTTGTTACCGGTTCATGTTTGGTAGTCAGAATAGTAGTCTGAATTACGCCCCAATTCAATAGTGTCGGCAAATTTGATATCTGATGTGAACATGATACTTCCACAGATTACCCCTCATTGTCTTAACCAATGTCTCAGTAATTGCACTGTTAACTAGGAATCCAGCTGATATCCAAAAATACGAATAGAAGCAAAATATCTCAATGATGCGCTGAAGTCCGAGATGGATTGGACTGCAATGCAGTGATTGGACTGATTTACGAAATTTGTAAGCCTCGTAACAGGCAACGACTTTGGCACTTTAAATACTTTTGACAACGCTTTGAGTCTCCTTATGACAAGTTCCAAATCCCACAAAAAATTTGTATTTTTATTCAACTTCCACTTGATGAAGGAATTTTCCTATTATAGTCTAAAACCTAGGCAGAAACTTACCCACTATTTCCACAAACATTTCGAACCGAACTAGTTGTTTGGGAATTAATAATTCATACAAATTAAAGAATGAACACAATCACATCATTTCTATAAATAATCGCTCATCGTAACCAACTGTAATACGTTGTAGCACTATTAGCATTACCTCAACATCTTGAGGACTGTTGATGAAAACCAGAGGTACTCCAAGAAGCCACACTGCAGCGACCCGTTCATATCCATCTATGACTTTCTTATGCAGCCAACTCACTAAATCTGCAAAATAAATGTAGGTAAAATCTATTGCAAACTCGTGCATAAAGTATACCATAGGAGTGGTACTATTAATTCATCCATCATGATCCATTATCCATGAAGTGGCTATATTTGTCCAAGACTTCATGAAGAGGGAAAAAATGAACCAGGACGATAACTAAATCACTAAATCACAGTAGCGTGAGCTGTTCAATAGAATGTAAGAACCCAAAACGGGGAAGAAAGAAGATAAAAGGGAGATCTTGGTTACTCTCCATTCTTAGTTGATATCCAACTGTAAGCTTGGGTATAGGGCTCACAGGGTATTCGAGAAGCAGGGGGTTGTTAGATCCCACCGCTGCCACCAGTTTGTAAGCTTTGGGTAGTGTTCCTGCGGTTCCTAGTTTCTATTTCTAAATAATTTAATTTAATTTTAATAACTTAATATTTTTTGGTTAATCTGGTTCCAAGATGAGATCCTCATGAAACGGTGCACCAAATTTCTGCACTCTACGATGATATGGAGTGAGATGTCAGCTTCATATCTGATCGCTTATTCCTTTCCAGATGCCATCAAGAGGTTAAATACAAAATTGTCGGGCTTTCGGAAGAAAGGAAGAGAAGTGGCTCACAAAAGATACTAGTGTCAGTATTTTGATAAAGTTTACAATGATTGCTAATTCAAAGATTTTTGATCGTCTGGGTGGTTTCATACGTTTCTAAAAAAAATCAACACCATTGAATTGATTTTTAAAAAAGTATTGAAACTTTGAATAATTAGGTAATTAATTATCTTCATAAGCGAACAGTTGGGCGTACGGAGCTCTGGGCAGTGTTGTTGAATTTCAAAAAATCGATATTGTATCGAAAGTTTTGAGCTAGGGCGTTTTGAATATGTTCTATTCGATTCTGGTTTATTATTTTCAATATCGAACCATTGGAATCGATTAAAAAAAATATTTAACCTCCCCTCAAAATTTGATGTTTCAAAGTACGTAAAATCCAAAAATTGAAATAGAAAAAAAAAATCCGTCCGTTGTACGTTGTGCGCAGAACTTTTCTTACCAACCATGGACCGAATGGTTGAAATTTGGTATAAGTGCTCCATTTGGGGTATAGTTGTGCCGAGCAGCTTTTGGTTGATGTCAGTTACTTCTAAGGGGTGAAAATTAAGGGTTGAAATTATCAAGAGTGCCCTAGCTCAAAAACTCTCGAAATAAAGGTATTGGTATTGTTTATTCACCAATTTAAGATAGTATTGATTTTTTAGAGACCACACGAAGCTCTGTAGGACAATCCGTTTGCTCCCTACGAGTACTTAAGGGGTTTCCTGCGATAAAACAGAATCACGGGTGTGAATCACAAGAGTGGTCTAATCTCCGTTGGAAAACGCGATTGCTGTTTGTTTCTTCGAGTTGTATTCAGTTTTGCTTCCTTAGCAACCAATAATCAAATTTCCATATGAAGCTACTTTTCTCAACTTTTCCAATCGAGTGTGAAGCATTTACCTAGTTCTTTCTAATAAACTTCATTGTGAAGGTGTGAAGGCAGTATGGTGTGGTAGTACCTACCAATGGTTGGTAGGTAAAAAAAAGTTGGTACTTAGGTTAGAAAAAATTCTGAAAATCATTGCCCAAAGGTTTATTATGTTCTGTATAGATCACCCTTCTGTAAAGATCCCTCCCTACTAACCGTAGGTACCTACTATCTACTAGGGCATTTTTTGACAATTTCAACCCTTCATTTCCATTTGATTGGTGGTTGGGGTCGAAATTTTCTATACAGAAAATAATAAACCTCTGGGCAATGATTTGCAGCGTTTTTTTTTTTTACCTACTTTATAATCAAATTTCTATGTGGAGCTCCCTATTTTTCGAAAATTTTTAGAGACCACGTGTAGCTCTGTAGGACAATCCGTTCTCTCCCCACGAGAACTTAAGGGTTTTCCTTTCTATGGTTGGTTGGAAAAAAATAAATAAAAAAGTACCAGGAAAATAATAAAGCTTTGTGAAATAATTGGCAGCGTTTTTCTACATACTTAGCTTGAAACGAAAACCATCAAATTGTTAGGGGTTAACGTTTTTTCCTGCTCGATTCCAACGGTTGATTATTGAAAAAAAATGAATCAAAATTGCTTTTTGACCTAATTGGAAGGAAGAGAGAAGAAGAAGAAAAAGGGTTTACTGCCTCAGTATGCATAAGGTCATCTTGTTCGTGGTGAATTGCCAAGCTTTTCGAGACTACCGCCTTACTTGGGATCTGATAGATGTACCTACTTATGTGGAAACTCAGTCAACTCCGCTGCCAGTTTACTCCAAAAGCCAGTAATCTATGTTAAAGTCTTACATAAAAGGTTATCTACATTATTATTTTATAGTAATATTTTTTGTTATAATTTGAATTTACTGTCATCTTTTTTTTTTTTTTTAAATAGATAACAGCATACTTTTTAATGACAAGCAGAATACCATATAAATCCACTAGTCATTCAAAATGGAAAGATGAAAGAAACGAAATTGTTCAACCGATAATATAATTCGTGTAAATCTCGCATTTCCTAACTCAAATCTCCAAGCGATAAGAATTCATCCGCGGTTCTTCTTGTATAACCCCTACTATAAATAGAGTGTAATCGAATAGCCAGTAACCAAAATTTTTGATTTTATCCAGGGTTTACTAATGTATTTTATGATAGTTCTACACATTTATCATTGAAATATTGATTTCGAAGTTGAAGATGAAGAAGAATGCTTATGGAAAGCATGATAAGGATATAGATCATTACAATGATTCAATAGAATAAGCGAACCAGCATCGTAGGTAATCGCCAAAACCAGAGAAAAGGTAGAGACATGTTGTATTATTTGGCCCAAACAATACTCATTAAAAAACGCTGCAAATTATTAGACAATAGTTTATTACTTTTCTATATATATCACTCGTCTGCAAAGCCACCAACCATCCAACATGAAGAAAAACATCGATCGTATTTCGGTCAGCTATAATTTGAACGGAGATTAGGCCTCTTTTGCGATTCACACTCGTGTTTCTAATTTATCGTACGTCCAACCCTTAAATTCTCGTAGGGAGCGAACGGTATGTCCTACAGGGCTTCGCGTGGTCTCAAAAAATTCTAAAAATTTTTCACTATCTTAAATTGATGGAAAAACAATACCTTTATATCAAAATTTTTTGAGTTAGGGCATTTTCAAAATTTCAAAATTTATTTTTGAACCTTTAGAAGTGACCTACATCAACCAAAATCTTTGGAACACAACTAGACCCCTAATGGAGCCTACATACCAAATTTCATCAAAATCGGTCAATGCTAAGTGGGGGAAAGTGCCGCGTACGGCGAACGGTGGACGGACGGCCAAATTTTTATTCGATTTTTGAATTCTACGGACCTTGAAACGTAAACCAACAAATTTTGAGGGGGTGTTAAAAAAAAAAATTTCTTGGTCGAGCCCAAAGGTTCATTGTTAAAAATAATAAACCAAAAGATTCATTGACGATTTTCTACCTACCAGTTGAATTAGGAAATCAATCATTTCCATTACTCTTCAGCGCAACTTGAAAATTTACGTAGATTGGGCCAATCCTATGGACGTTTCGGTACTCCTCCTACGTTGGTTCATACGTATATTTGTAAATAGCTGGAAGAATGTCATCTACGTACTTAGAGGTTGAACATATCTGGGTTTTGGTCACACGTTCAAAACAATAAACTACCTATCATTGCTGTTTTCCATTCATACTCCGTCTTCACGACAACCCATAACTGGGTATCTGGGTTTAGTTTTCCCACCATGCAAGGTCGTCAAGGAATTATTGGTTCGACTTGAAATAAGTCCTCGTAGGGATATTCTAGTGATATTAGGTATATTCAAGTAATTGGAGATTTGTAACACATCCAGCATTCCCTAGTGGGTATATCAACTACCTACAATTATTGTATTATTTTATTATTTTTATTATTATAAAAATATAATAATATATTGTATATTGTGTAATTATTTGTAATTATTATATTATTATTGTATTGTATTGTTGGATACTATTATAGTATCCAATAAATCAATGATAAAATATTGGAAACAATTATAATCACCAATAAGTATAAACATCATAATAACTCAGCCCTTTCATTATCTATAATTTTTGTCCGAGAGATACTTACACAGAAAATATGAATGTCTGAACATGAATGTAAGAACGTACATTGGATCCTTGTAAAAATCTCAACATTCCGTAAGACTAAACTCCAAAAAGGATTAAACTCCCAAATCAAACCACCAAAGACCCTAGTAGTAGCAACGTGGGTTCAAAATCAAATTTTAAGCTCATTAGTTTGAGAGCAGCGCCATATATCGGGGTTCAACAGGTGGCAATGCTAGTTAAGTTGCTTCTCAAGTGGGGAACTGCAGGTTTCTCGGCCAATAGCGTGTCTGTTCGACCCGCCACCAGCTCCGGGCGACCTTGGATAATCACTTCACTGTCGCTTGCCAACTTAGGCCAACTAACCTACTACTAGTACCTTCTAGTCAGAATATTATAAGAAATAGTCCAATATGATGTATTGGAAGAATCGGAACACAGTTTATTACAATTCACCTTTTGAACTTCCACTAGAATATCTTCTCTTGTATCACAGTCGGAGTAATTTGTGCCTGAAAATGCCTAGACATCGCGGCGAAGAACTTTGTATTTTATTCAAGTATACAATGGGAATTTGGAACATGATATTCGCAGCAAAAACTAGGAAACACTAGAAACATGTTGATTATCAATATGACTTCTCTGTGGGGAAGCCGATCCAGAGTGAATTGCAAAATGAATCTGACTAATATTTAATCTGTTAAAATTTTATCTGACCATGAATATATGAAAGCAACTAAGGTGTTATTTCTTGAAGGTACTTTCTCTCAAAATAAAACTATTGTTCTTTAATCTTGAATGTCAATGGAAAAGCCACGTTCTTTGCACCGCATAGAGAAATAATAAACCGTCGTGTAATAGATTGCAACGTTTCGAAGGACCCACTTAAAGCGATAGAGCCTCAATCCAGCCAGTTTGATGACATTATCACCTTTGGGAACTGACTGAAATTGAGAAAGATCTGGTAAGCGAAATCATTTACGTTTCTGATCCGCAACAATAATGATGAATAATAATAATTCGCCGTTTCATTCCCAGGTAGCAGAACTGTAACAAGTTTATTGTCGTATTAACTCTCTTACAATTCCGGAACCTTATGTCGAGGTATAATCGGATGAATACATGTTCTTTGTGATGAGATACGAGCGTAATGGACATCTGGCACCAAGCGAATCAACAGGAATGTAGAACTAAAATATTTTACACTTAGACCAAATAATCGAATTTATTATAATTTCCCGTCTTTACGAAATGTTGAGAGTTGATCCAAGGCTATTGCATGCTTTGAAAACTCAATGAGGTTGAGTTCATGACGTTATTTTATAACCGGCCGCGATCTGATCCATTCCCCCCAAGCTGTACCTGCTTCGTTAGTAAACGGATTCTACATAAGCGTTAATTTATCGCATAATTTATTTAACCCATACACTTAGTAGACCCACACTTAATTTAACCCATAGTTTTATGAACCGATGGTTTAGCTATTATGTACCTATAGGAATGCAGTAGAAAATTAATCTTTTTGTTTGATCAGTCAGTTCACTGGCCGTGTCACGAATGTTTGTTAGTGATAAGATGAATTGTGATTGAGGGGAAAAATAACAGTTCGAGTCAATTACTGTAAAATCTACTGGAGCGCTTTTTTTACTTTAATGTATGGAATTTCCATCATAAGCACTCTCTCCCTGCTATTCATTTCGAAATTTCGGATCTACTCCTGAAGATATAAGCGTTCCCTCCCAAACAATTCAATTAAAATTATGGACATTCTCAGGATCAGTAACAAATAATAACTAATTAGGTATCTGAATGTTTTAAATATTTCTAAAGAACCTTATTAGAGAATCTGTTGGCTCTATCCAGACATCACCATCAGAGAGAGTACTGTCTCGACAACCTTGTTACGACGGATTCTCCAATAAGGTACATTAGTGTACTGAGTGTTTTAGTTCAACCGACCGATGCTATTATATACATGAACTCCTCTGATAATTAAGATTTTGGCCTTACGAATAAGTGAGACCAAACAATAAATACTTACGAGTATCCAGTATTGTTCCTACTTAAACAAGCGGCTGTATTACCTAATCAATCAATATCGATTTATCACTACACATGAACAATCAAATGTAGGGTACATAGCTGATCAATCACAATGTATTTATCGCTATCCGTTATTATTTGAAGAGTTCAGGGGAAGAATGGTTTTTGTCCACTTTTTACTAAAAATGAGATAAGACCGCCACCGGTTGCCTATTCAACGTAGCTACCAACTTGTAACATTGTCACAGGGAGTGACAATGTTACAAGGGAGAGACAATGGGGGGACAATGTTACAATGTTGTGAGGGGAGTGTTCTTTTCCGAAGATATTACACGGAGAAGGTTTCCCGTACTGGGGAAGAATGGTTGAAATGTCCATTCCCTACTCGGCCTGTTGAGATAATCCACATAAACAAAGAAATACCGAAAATGTCCATTAAAAAAAACTTATTTTGGAAACTATAACATTTCATCATTGACAGAAACCATCTCCAACCAAAGAGTTTCCTCAGCCAAGCCTTCACAGGGACAAACAAAGAAGAAAACGTCTGCCAAGTGGATGAGGCACATAGCTTCCTCGTATCCGTAACCCGATTGTACAGATGAACCGATACGTAGTAGTTAATCTCGAAACATCAATCTCATAGTACCTTCCTCTATCACAACAATCAATCTGCACAAGGATTTCTCGTTTGCGCATGAGCACAAAATACTTTCAATTTGGGGGCCATAACATTCATAGGGAACCATCGACACCCCAACCCGCTCAATTCCTGAAAAGTCAAAATCGGACGAGAATTGGAGAAGTTATGGCTGTGGCAAGGATTTCATGTTTGAGTACGCGCAGCGGCTACTATCAGTCCGGGGGTAATTATTTTCATACGGGACCATCTGCACACCAATCCACACAATTCCTGAAAATGTCATCGAAATTGGATGAAAAATGTGGAAGTTATGGATGTATCAAGGATGTTACATTTGCGCATCCGCAGCGGATACGATCATTCCGGGGGTGATGATTTCCGTAGGGGACCATCTACACACCAATCCACACAATTCCTGAAAATGTCATCGAAATCGGATGAGAAATATGTAAGTTATGGCTGTGGCAAGGAATTCATGACAGACACACTGACAAACAGAGACGGAACCAAAATTGTTCAGAAAGGTCTAAAACGTAAAACTCGAGAGGAAATTTTGATTTTGGAGAACTTTTTTTTCAACCTTGAAAAGTAAAAACAAAGCTTCCGCTACCTTGGTAGACTCGGAAGCAAAATCCCCCAAATCCAGCCAATCTTCCCCAAAAAGAAGATTTACAAGTTTCTTAAACATTTTTTTCAAGAAAACAGCATCCTATCAATTTTATTCAAACCTTAAGAAAATAGAAGAACCAAAAAGGAAAGAGCCGGAGAACAAGAAAAAGAAGAAAAAAGAGTACGATAAGGAATGCAAAAAGGACGTGATCAGTGATGAAGTGATCATTGGTGATAAAATGTGGGAAACAATAGTTACTGTCCGAACCTTCCGTTCATTTCTTATTTTTTCCAAATAGTTATTTTAAAATAGTTATTTTAAATTTTTTATTCTGTAATACAGTTCAATAAGAGTATTAAATCATGCTTGTATTTTCATTTTTTGAATTTTGATCGTACCCTTGCCTCAAAACGTTTTGAAACCTTAAGAATGGTTTTTCTCGAAATCAGGTTTTATGGACATGTATCATTCTTCCGTTGTACTCTTCATTACTATCTATCTATCTAGGTATCTATTTAGGTACAAGTGAGACGTGGGATCAAACGGTTCCACTCACCATATTTTTTTACAAACGCTATCTCGTAGCTGACGCCGATCACAGGCCAATGCGCGGGTCCAGGGAGTTTTTCGATAAGTTTAATAGTTCTGATGGTCGGAATGAAAAATGTCGTGAGAATGGCGGCAGTGATGACCGCCAGGACGACCGCCAGAACAAGAGTGGCGAAGGGTAACATCAACCTGCCTAGTTCCCGTGGAACTGATGGTCTGTCGTCCGTCAGTTGAGGGGATTGCGAAATAAGAGCAGGCATGTAGAGTGGGGCTATCTTAATTGTCCTCGGTAGTTGAGTTGTCGAGCCAAACGTTTTGATTTATTATTTCCAATAATGAAACTTTGGAATCGACCAAGAAAAAAGTCAATCCCCCCCCCCCCCCTTAAAATTTGTTGGTTTACGTTTCATGATACGCAGAATCCAAAAATCGAATGAAAATTTGGCCGTTCGTCCGCCGTACGCCGTATGCGGCGCATTCCTCACTTAGCATTGACCTAACAATGTCCTAACAGGAGGATCATTCATCTGGTCTAAATTCAGGGTTACGGCCACACGAAGGCGTGCGACGGCTTGAGCAAATGGGCCCCGTGGGACTTGGAGCTGAACTCGAACCCCATGGGGAGGAGAAGCGTCGACTGATGGCACAGCCAGAAGAGGCAAAATCCTCCCTCCATCATTCGTGGGATAAGGTGATTCAACCTTGTCCCTCACCCCAACGTCCGAGGTCGGATCTCGGACCCTGATACCAAGAAGCAAGATGGACATGATTGTTGAGTGCTGAAAGTGCTGATACAATGCTGTGATGTGAATGTAGATGTAGAATTATAGTGGTGAAATATTTTTTCCTAACATAAAGTGTTAGTGGTATGTTGCCTCCACTTGGGGTCTAATTGAGCCCAGAAGATTTTGGTTGATGTAAGTCACTTCTCAGTGTCGAAAAATAAGGTTTGAAATGTTGAAAACGCCCTAACTCATAATATTCGACCGACTTCAACGCGCCGAAGGTGCGCGAAAGAGGAGGTACTCTATTCATGTTATCGCGTGACGACGATTTAAAAAAAAAAATATATATATAAAGGTATTGTTTTTCCATTAATTTAAGATAGTATAGAATTTTTTGAGACCACACGAAACCCTTTAGGACAAACCGTTCGCTCCCTACGAGAATTTAAGGGTTGGACTTACGATAAATCAGAAACACGAGTGTGAATCGCAAAAGAGGCCTAGTCTCCGTTCACATTTTAGCTGACCGAAATGCGATCGATGTTTTTCTTCAAATTGGTTGGTGGTAAGAATGGCAAAGCCGTGTTATTTGCAGACGAGTGATCTATATAGAAAAATAATGAAACTTTGTGTAATAATTTGCAGCGTTTTTAATTCACAAAGGGATTTCGCTTCGCGAAATGTCACGCCTTGAGATGTCACGCAATTTGGCGCCAAAGGCGGGCTGGGGTGGAAGTCGGCTGGTAGGAAGAAAACAGTACCTATAATTTACGCTTATTGGAGTTTTATTAAAGTACCTAATATAGTTGTAGTTGAAATATAAAGTTGCTATGTTGTATCCTCTACACAAGAGATATTATGGAAATGTAGATACGTCTTTTGAATTCCTTGACTAAACGCTGCAAATTATTACACAACGGTTTATTATTTTTATATAGATCACTCGTCTACAAAATCACCAACCATCCAATATGAAAAGCAAAAAAAAAAAATAAATAAAAAAAAATAAAAAAAAATAAAAAATAAAAATAAAAAAAAAAATAAATAAAAATCACCAACTATTGATCGCATTTCGGTCAGCTCTAATTTGAACGGAGATTAGGCCTCTTTTGCGATTCACACTCGTGTTTTGATTTATATATAATATATTATATTATATTATATTATATTTCAATATAAACCCTTAAATTTTCGTAGGGAGCGAACGGTTTGTCCTACAGAGCTCCGCGTGGTCTCAAAAAATTCTAAAAATTCTATAGAATCTTAAATTGAAGGGAAAACAATACCTTTATTTCAAAATTGTTTGAGTTAGTGCGTTTTCAAAATTTCAAAATTGATTTTGGAACCCTTAGGAGTGACCTACATCAACCAAAAGCTTCGGGGCACAACTAGACCTCAAATGGAGCCTACATACCAAATTTCATCAAAATCGGTCAATGCTAAGTGGCAAAAGTGCCGCGTACGGCGGACGGACGGCCAAATTTTTATTCGAATTTTGGATTCTACGTACCTTGAAACGTAAACCATCAAATTTTGAGGGGATGTTAAAATTTTTTTTTTCTTGGTCGATTCCAAAGGTTCATCATTGAAAATAATAAACTAAAAACTGGATGAGCCTTTACAAATTGTGACCATCGTTCGGAAGTTTCCGACGTTTGACCGTGATTCAGAAGTTTGTGAGTGGTTTAGCAGTTTTATTATAGTCATTTGCAGTAACTATTAGCCCAGTACGATTTTAATTCATCAAGATAGCATAATTCATCAAGATAGCATTTTATTAGAATGTTGCAGACGCCTTGAAACGAAATTTGGTTCATTGTTGATTTGATTTATTTATAGAAGAAAAGTACGAGTACAACTGGATCTACTCTGGCTTTTATTACATGAAGACGAGCCTAGAGACGACTAGTAACTCATCAAGCCTACCTTCCCTACCCAAGCGTTCATCAACTTCAGAAATCCTCACCAAATCTTCTGTCAGCCTTTTGTCATTTTCGGAGACCGCGGACGAAATGCAAAAGCCTGAATCTACTCTGAATCCTGAGGATTTGGTGTAGTGGAATATACCAACAGTGCATGACATACAACCAAACTATCTTTCATAAACATGTCATTATTAATTTGCCAATCGAAAATACTTTTCTTCCAAAGAAAATTCTTTTCTTTTCCAGAAGAGTTTCAAGACCAGGGGCTCGTTCTCCGATTTTCTTACAGGAGATGTTCCTCTTGTGTTACCAGCTATTTTGGTATCATTGATGGTCATATTTAATAACTCTTCTTAGTAATCTTTTAGCTCATGGACCACAGCTCCAACATCGACTAGCAACAACAATATCCCTGATTTTGACTACTGATACCAAATAGGCCACGGAAATGACGAGTGAGATAATTACACCTACGTAAATGTTTTGATCTATTTCCATCAGGTACCTACGAATACCCATGTTTATAGTTAAGTGAGTACATCAATGTTAGTAACTGCTGCAGCTGATGAATCGGTATTAGAATAAGTGAAGGTGTATACCTACAGGTGTGACCTTATTAAACGATTTCTACTCACCTTCTTTTTTTAAACAAGCCATCTCGTAGCTGACGCCGATCACAGGCCATTGCGCGGGTCCGGGAAGCTTGTCGATAAGTTTAATAGTTCTGATGGACGGAATGAAAAATGTTAACAGAAAGGCGGCGATTACAACCACCAGGATGACTCCCAGAACAAGAGTTGCGAAGGGTAACATCGTCTCGTCCGGGCCCCGTAAAACTGACAACTGATTTTTTGTTGGCCGGCGAGCGCGGGGATTTCGTAATTCGAGTCGGATGATAGAGTGGGGCACTCTTGCTGAGTTGTGAAGATGACTTTTGATTTACAATTTTGGTTTATTATTTTCAATAATGAACCTTTGGAATCGACCAAGAAAAAAAATTTTAACACCCCCTCAAAATTTGATGGTTTACGTTTCAAGGTACGTAGAATCCAAAAATCGAATAAAAATTTGGCCGTCCGTCCGCCGTCCGCGGCACTTTTGCCACTTAGCATTGACCGATTTTGATGAAATTTGGTATGTAGGCTCCATTTGGGGTCTAGTTGTGCCCCGAAGATTTTGGTTGATTTAGGTCAGTTCTAGGGGTTCCAAAATCAATTTTGAAATTTTGAAAACGCCCTAACTCAAAAAATTTTGATATAAAGGTACCTATGGTTTTTCCTTCAATTTAAGATTCTATAGAATTTTTTGAGACCACCCGGAGCTCTGTAGGACAAACCGTTCGCTCACTACGAGAATTTAAAGTTTGGACGTACGATAAATCAGAAACACGACTGTGAATCGCAAAAGAGGCCTAATCTCCGTTCAAATTAAAGCTGACCGAAATGCGATCGATGTTTTTCTTCATGTTGGATGGTTGGTGGCTTTGCAGACGAGTGATCTATATAGAAAAATAAAAAATAATAAATCATTGTGTAATAATTTGCAGCGTTTTTTCATTTTTTCTCAATAATGAACATGCGTAATCAAGAAAGACAATTTGTTTACACCGGGGGGGGGGGGTGCCCTTCATTCAAATTTTGATGGTTTATGTAATAATTTATGTAGAATCGGAAAATCGAATAAAAAAATGTCCGTCCGTAAGTTGTACTTGGCATATGGGCTCCATATGCCTAGTTCGGAATATGGACTCCATTTTGGGTATCACTGTGCCTCAAAGTTTTTGATTATTGTCAGTCACTTCTAAGGGGTGAAAAATTAAGGGTTATGGTTTTTCAAATGACCCTAGCTCAAAAACTCTCGATATATATGTTATGGTGGGGTTCCTCCTCCCGAAGCCGACCTTCCTCTTCGTCGGAAGACATGGTATTTGCAAAGGAACAACACTTCCGAATTGTAAACTAATTTTATTACCTGGCGAAACTGTACTATTTCAGAAACGGAACTCGAGTTAGCGATACTCCCCCTCGGACAGCATTTACTACAAATTTGATATCAAAATGATCACATGACACCTCAAAGGTTCACACTCAAGCGAGCTACAACGATAACTGTTCGGGCAGAACTGAAGGAGGGCTTAACAGGTGCCCCCTCTCTTCTCTCAATAGTTTCAAAACCTGTCACGAGGGGATTTACGAGCAGCTTGTGGCGACACTACTGTGTTTTCGAGTTTCAAATAATAAAAATTGTTTAAAATAACAATGTCAGTAAATCTGATGATAATGCAAGTGAAATGGAAAACGTTCAATCTGGTTCAATCAGGGTTTCAGTCTTCGTTTTCATCAATCCATCACACGGCGATCCTGACGTTGCTTCCGTCCTCGGGAGCTCAGTTCACCTAGGGGACCAGACACAGCCCATTAGTGAAGAGAATATCAGCCTACTCCCGTCTCCATAAGTGAAGGGTTTCCCCTTCAGGCAAACAATTCAAAATAACAGCTTAGAACTGGCAAGTAAATTAATGCACATGCACAGTGGAGGTTGGAGGCACGAGGAAAATTTCAATGAACAAACAATTCCAAGTAACAAACAAATTGTGCAAGGAGGTACAGGAATTATCCTTTGATCAATATATTCGAGCCAGGTGAATCCAGTCGTTAGGAATCATTAAAAGCAACTCGTTCAAAAGGAACTCATTCAAAAGAACTGCTTGGGAAGGTTGTCTATCTCACTTGGGCTTGACAGTCACACTATCAGAAAAGTAATGACTGTAAGACGTAGACCACGTAAAGGGAAGGACATAGAACAAGGGTCCAACTATGACGCAGCCAACGTAAGGGTGCCAAGCAAGGTAGACTCCAGCCCACATTCCAAAATTAGACTCATACTTGACTGAGAAAATGATTATGATGATCACTGAGAAGACTTGGGGATCCAAAGTCAACATAGGTGGGATAGTCCACATTCAACATGATGATCACTGAGAAGACTTGGGGATCCAAAGTCAACATAGGTGGAATAATCCACATTCAACAAAATAACAAGACTGGGCGAATCCACAGTCACCTTGGAAGAGCAGTGGGTAGTCCACTATGAACAAAAACAGTCAAGAAAGTCAAAATTACTTCGATAAATTCCTGCTATCATCAGGGATAGTGCTAGAGCCATCAAAATTAGGAGCCTTGCGCAACTGTTCGTGAGGGTATTTCAAGTACTTCCTTGATCCTCCAGAAACATACTGCAATAAGTAGCGGTCATTTGGTAAAACTTTAACAATTTAAACGGTACTCGATAAGCGTTATCCAATATGATTAGATTCCCCACCTCCATCTGTGCAAAAACCAAATCGTTTTCCTCAAGCTTTATGCTGTCAAATCGACTTATGCATCAATCGAGTAGCAGTATCTCGAAATTCATGTGTGCTAGTGAATGTTGTACAATGTGAAGATATCTTGGGCGTGTATGTCTCTGTACTTTCCTACACAAAATTCTTCCATGAATTTCATAAGTGTTTTGAATATCAGGATCAATATACGATGTTTTCCATGAGGTCTTAGTTTTTGGTGTTGCTGCTCTATGAGGGTGCTGATTAACAAAGAATTTGCATTTGGATTTTCAATAATTGGTTCCGAAGTTACAGTACTATCATTATTGTCATCAATGGGTTTTCAAACCTTGCAAAAAGGACCTCCTTCTTTGGACTCGTGGTATTAGTTCTTGTTTATTCTGTGTTGCACGAAGCGAAGCACAGTCAGTTACTACAATGAATTGGTAGCTTTGTAAATAGTTATGAGAATGAATTGCGGCATAAACCACAACAAGGGTCTTCAGCTCTTAAGAGTGGTAACTGTTGTTCGGGTGAATAAACATTTGAAAGTGAACAAGAAGAAGTTTCCCCCACTCTAATTACTAGTTTTGTTGTCCGTTATCTGCCTAGTCATACTTACCGCTCTCGTACCTTTCGTTATTTGAATAAATAGTTTTTCTACAAGTTCTTGTTCCCATTAATTCAATAAAAACCCTTCAGTAACGTGATTCTGATAGAGTGGTTCTTTTGCTATTGTCAGACGCACATGCTGACAAAGTTTCGTATGGGACAAATCTCTAAAGATTATCTGGACCCAAGAGGATCGCCAGGTCAGTCATACGTCTTTAAACTTCAGCTTACCCAATCCCCAGCTAGGATTGTTAGGAAACTTAGTACCTAGGCAGGACATAAGAGATTTACTGCAAATAATTTTAATTCACAAGTAGGCGCAAAAATAAGTCAGGCCTAACCACTGAAACAGCGGAAGAGACGACACTAACAGCTGTAGTATGCAACAGGTCTTGGCTTTCATCAATGATGTTAATCAGTATTGATCCAAAACCTAAAGAACTTTCATCAATATGCAATTCAATTGGATAAGAAGGGTTGAAAATGGTTAACATTGGCTCTGCAATTAGGAGGCCAATAAAATGTTGTCTAACCTTTTCATGATCTTTCATCCTTTGTTGTCATCAATTGGAACAAAGGGGTTGCTAACTGTGCAAAATTATGCACAAATTGTCTAAAATTTGAAGCTAGACCAAGAAATTGGCGAAGTGTACAAAGAGTTGTGGGAGGTCGCAATTTGTGAGAGCTTCAACTTTAGTTTTATTGGGTCGCAACTCTCCGTTCTCTATCTCATAACCTACATATTTGATTTTAGTTACAACAAATGAGCATTTAGAGAAATTGGATGAGAAACCAGCAGCTGTTAATATTCCCAGAATACAATCTAAGCGTTCTAATGCCTCACTCGGAGTGCTAGCAGAAATCAACATAATTATCGTACATGTTGCATGTGACATGATCATGTGCTAAGACTCCTAAAGCTTTCATGATAGCTCGTTGATAGACACTTGGTCCGTTACGTACCCCAAAAGGTAAACCAAAAATTCCCACTGTCCATCTGGTGTTACAAAAGACAGTTTTTCAATGGAGTCTTCCTGAACAGGAATTTAATAAAATCCACAGGCAGCATCCAAGATGGTGAAATACTTAGCTCCACTAAATCGAGCAATTTGATCAGTAATCAACGGCAAAGGAAAATGTTCTGGGACTGTGTTCAAATCCAAGGAACGAAAATCAACAGTCATCCGAAAACCTCCAGTCTTTTTCTGAACAAGAAGTACCTATTGGACTAAAAAGGGGATGAGCTAGGACAAATTACTTTTGCATCTTCAAGTTCTTTTATGTGCTCTCGAACTAATTCACATTGTACAGGAACAGGACTGAGTCTATAAGGACGTTGTTGTACTGTTTTAGTTGGATCAATGAGAAGAATTTTAAATGTTCCAGTGGTAATGCGTGTGGTTAGAACTCCTGTGATGAAGAATTTTGAATATTTTTGTAATAGATTAACGAGTTTTGATTTTTGACTAATAGGAATATCTGTGTGTAATTCGTTGAAATTCACATCATTTACTGGTGAAACTTGACGACTTTCTGATAATGAGTCTGTATGTGTGGGTAAATCAAAGAATGGAACGGTTATGGTGTGACAGCCTGGGATCTCACTGAACAACACAACCACATCCTTTGTAAACCGATCCAGAGAACATCGATCTATCAAAAATCAGAAAATTCATAATTAGATTTGCAAGTGTTATCAGTTCCAGAATGCTTATCTCTCTTAATATCATTATCCAATAAAACTTTTGACTCAATTCCAAGAATTTTGTCCTCGATTTAACACGAATTTCATTCATAAAAAGTCCAATAGTGTCCAGTAAAATATTCTCAGTAGTAGAAGACATGATAGGAGGATCGTCCTTCCTCAATTTGTACGTATTTGGGATAATCACCATATAATAATCTGTCACAAGAATTTCTCGCCCCAAAATTATGGGCACTGGAAGACAGCTCTATCTGCCACTATGTGAAACAAAACATGGTATCACGACCATTGGTGGTAATTAAAACTCGTTTTTGGCATTTAGAAATGGTTACTGCAGATCCTATTCCATGCAAATGAACTATATTGTTAAAAGAAGTGCCTTGTAATTTAGAACTAATGGACATACGAAGGAGAGAGCATTCTGATCCTGAGACGAAAAACGCTGAATATGATTACATAAAGGTTTATAAATTTTCTACATAGATCACTCGTGTTTCTGATTCATCTCAAGTCCAACCCTTAGGTTCTCATAGGGAATGAACGGTTTGTCCTACAAGGCTCCGCGTGGTCTCGAAAATTCTAAACTATTTTAAATTGAAGAAAAAAAAACAATACCTTTATACCAAAATTATTTTAGAGCTAGGGCGTTTTCAAAATTTTAACCCTTAGAAAGGACCGACATCAACCAAAATCTTAGGGGCACAACTAGACCCCAAATTGAGTCCATATACTAAATTTCATCAAAATCAGTCAATAGAAACTAAAAAAAAATGCCGCGGACGGCCAAATTTTTATTCAATTTTTTGATTCTACATACCTTGAAATGTAAACCAACAAATTTTGAGGAGGGGGTTAGAAATTGTTTTAATCTTGGTCGATTCCAGAGGTTCATTATTGAAAATGATAAACCAAAAATAGTGGAATACATCACCTCGGTAAGTAAAGGTGCCTTCTGGATTAGCAACGCATAGGCCAACGTGCTTCTCTGCTGGCTTGGACATCAGACTTCTGTATTCTCCCGGGCCTGGTCTTGAGGACTGCTTCTTCTTGGGACAGTTCGGTGCGATGTATCCGTTTTGGTTGCAGGCAAAGCAAGTAATAATTGTACTGGTGATGGGTTGCTTTGGTAGGTGACTTGCTGAGGTAGTCTCAAAGACTGATGTGCGACGCTCAAAAACTTTTTCAGTTAGTCAACAATGCCCACAGCGAAGATTGAAGTTTTGTGGAGATGAGGAAGAAGAGGATTAATCATTTGGGCAGCGTTTTGAAGAGGTGATTCTTGATTCAAAGAGATTTTGTCAGCCATTGCTTTCATAACTCTCGCTTGTCCAAATAATAAATTGTGTAGTTCATTCCTGAAATCATACCTGTCCGAGCGTATGGTGAGGGGGGTGGAGGAACAGGAGGTCTCCGACGATCTCCACTCGTAAAAATTCGTCAGCACTCGTAAAAATTCGGCAACATCGCGTTCGGAAGTGCGTAGGTACGTGACCTTGGAAGGGTGTACCCCCTCGCCTCGTCCATCCTCTCTGGTCCGGTGGAGGGTTTTCCCCTCGAGGTATTTTCGGCTCGTCCTGAAAATGGCGGACGTAGACTTGAATGACCGATGTTTTCACAAACATCCCGAGCGTTTCCGACGTTTTCACGAAATAATGGTTCACAGAGTCACTATTGAATTCACGATTTTCACTAAATCCGGCACGTAAGTTGTTTATCCCATCTTCTGATGTTATGGTGGGGTTCCTCCTCCCGAAGCCGACCTTCCTCTTCGTCGGAAGACATGGTATTTGCAAAGGAACAACACTTCCGAATTGTAAACTAATTTTATTACCTGGCGAAACTGTACTATTTCAGAAACGGAACTCGAGTTAGCGATACTCCCCCTCGGACAGCATTTACTACAAATTTGATATCAAAATGATCACATGACACCTCAAAGGTTCACACTCAAGCGAGCTACAACGATAACTGTTCGGGCAGAACTGAAGGAGGGCTTAACAGGTGCCCCCTCTCTTCTCTCAATAGTTTCAAAACCTGTCACGAGGGGATTTACGAGCAGCTTGTGGCGACACTACTGTGTTTTCGAGTTTCAAATAATAAAAATTGTTTAAAATAACAATGTCAGTAAATCTGATGATAATGCAAGTGAAATGGAAAACGTTCAATCTGGTTCAATCAGGGTTTCAGTCTTCGTTTTCATCAATCCATCACATATAAATATTTAATGTTTTTTTTTTCACCCATAAATCATAAATAGTATTGAATTTTTAGACCACCTAGAACTCTGAAAGACAGACCCTTCGCTCCCTATGAAGACTGAAACGTTGGACGTATACCTAATCAATCTGAAACAAGAGTGTAAATCGTTTTCACTTTACTTTATTTAGGCGCATTCAATCTTTCCTGGTCATGTACGCCGCTTACAAAGAGTTAACTATTATTTACATTTCTTTTTATGAACGATTTTTTTTTCTTCAACTTTTCAAAAATTTGTTTTAAGTGGGTTGAATTGTTTTTAAATAACAGATCAAGATCCTGCGGAAGTACAGGTGGGATGCTGCAAGGAACTAGACATTCCGTAAGTAGGTGATGGACTGTCATTTGACATCCACGAGTATCACAAACTAGAAGAGGAATCCGTACCCTGGACATGAGGTAGTAAAAGTGAAGTCGCAAAAGAACTCACTGACGGAAATAAACCTAATCACTGTTAAAATTTCAGCTGACCAAATGCAAACATGGTGCGTTTATTTGAATAGGGTTTCGTATTGTTCACAGTTGTGCACCCTCAGCAAACCAAGAACCAAAGTAGGCACCCACAACACTCGGTTAGCGATGTTATTGCAGATAGATACTTTCTGTCAAAATAAAGTTGATAGCCAACCTTGCACGATAACATAGTTGGTAGGTACTAATAATAGAAAAGACATGATATTTACCGGCGGGAGATCTATATAGATAAAATAATCGTATTGGAGAACAGGGCATGCGCATGGGTCAGAAAAACTGTTTATTGTTATTTTTAATCTAAACTAGACCTCGTTCTGAGAATTTTGACACCAACTGCGACCTTCTAGCGTGAGAAGACCTTTTTCTTTCATTTTTCAAAGTTTCAAATTATTATGACATCACTGGGCTGGAGGTTCCGCCCAGGCGGGAGGGGCGCGTGACGTCAGAATAAGTCAAAATTCTCAGGATGAGATCAACTTTCGATTAAAAAAAAAAAACATGCGCACACCTCATTGTTCTTCAGAATGTTGCTGTTTCTCATTTTAATCGCTCATCGGTCAAATGTAAGTATGAAGACAAAATGTAATTCACACTTCGGGACACTAAACAATTCGGCAAACAATTTTTTCAAAGGCAGGGGCATAGGGGAAAGTATACATATAATACAGATCTCCGCTAAACTGAGATACAGGATAGGTCTTATCGGATTATTTACACAGGTACACTCTATGGCTTGGAGTCATTTGTTGCCATTTCACGATTGATCTGAAAGGAAGGGTGATAGATCCCGTTCATTTCATAAGACCTCCATGTAAACAGGAATATTTAATTTTCGGGAGCCCATAGCTTTGTCTGAAACGATAAGTAAGTAATGCCGACAGAATAAATTCCATTATTCCATCAAACATTAAAAATAAAATAAATAAATTCATTATCATAGAACATGCTTTAGCTTTGGACTGACTATACGAAAAACGTTACATAAGCGCGGAAAGCTGAGGTGTCACGAAATTTCTTAGGGCGCCTTTCTGAGACTGCACTGTTCGAATGACAAACTATGCTCTCCTTGATCAGCTGGATGAGATAAATTCGATTTAAGAGGATTGGACCATGTTCGTCCATGAGTCGTCAGGCCTCAAGCGGACCCCACCCGGGTGTGCAGGAGGCGGAGCGTCGAGCTTCTCGTTCCACGAATATGTTAGTCGATCCCAACCTAATCAGTCTTCTGTTTGACGGTTCATTTATCTTTTTAATGATCATCCTTTGCATTCAAAAACTATGATAATGAACTACTGGCAACTCAATTTGAACTTTTCGTAAATCCCTAACGCTTTGACAAATACTATAGTCCTTGTACGACTATTTCACTCCTACAAAGGGGAAAGTGAATGGAAGCTCTGGAGAGTTGTATAGTTATTTTGCGTAGAACCTGTGTTCTATATTAATTCAACCATCAACATCCAATTCGTGGATGTCAGGTAACCAGAATAATGAGTGTGCATCAAATAGTCGGAATTATGGAAACACTTAACTTTATTTAGTAGGTGTATTGCACATCGTAAATTTTAGGCATCTGTTTCACTAGCCTAAGGCAGACCCTATCAAATAACTATCACAGATTAATATTCCTATAATAGAATATAAAAATTTAAAATAAGATAAATTTGAACAGAAATAGACTACCTATTTGATTTCTCATTCCTACCTTCTCATTCAGGTGAGACAAACATCGTACCAATGATCATTAATCAATAAGTAGGTATAATATCCCAAAAAATTGAACTGTAGTAGTACGAGTATGATACTTTTCATAACTTTTGTAGGCTTAAATCTTTAAGTATACTTCATTATAAGTTAACGTTGTCTCTCGGATGCACGATTATATTTAGAGGGTCCACCGATCGTAAAATAGCTACAGGTGCCAGGCGAATACTATTTTTCGATGTCACAGATTCAATCTTCACGAACCGAAGTACCGTCGACAGTATCACTTTCACCTCCATCATTGCGAACTTCTGACCTAAAAATGATTTGAAATATAAATTGAGATTTATTTTGTTAATAGGAACAAAATAAACGAGAATCTCGGGATGGCTCTACCTTTGAAAATTTCTGTAAACAATTTATGTAAGTAAATCCAAAATTCAAAATCAAAATTTAATTTGTTTAAAGGATAAGATGGATAGGTACTATGACACAGCTTTTTATCTAATGCGAGCACCCATTTTCAATTGCAAATTCAGGTTCCTTGTAAAATCACATTCCATTTTAGTTTATTATTTTCTATAATAAACTATTGGAATCGAGCAAACCGCGAAGCTTTTGGTTAGTATTAATCACTTTCAAGGGGTAACAAATCGGGGTTGAAATTTTCAAAACACCCAAGCTCAAAAAATATTGGTAAATACCTATGAAGGTATTATTTTTTCATCAATTTAAAATAGGATCTATTTTTTAGAATCTAATGAAATCACCCAGAGGCCAGTTGTTCACTTCCTATGAAGTCTTGAAGTTGAGACGAATGATAAAGTAAAAACAAGAGTGTGAATCGCGATTGAATGTTCACTTATGAAAGTAAGGCTGATCTCCGTTCAAATTTCAATTGGTACTAATTAATTATTATGCGATTTTTTCCTTTCTCTGAAAGAGTTTGAAATCACTCAGTTGAGCTTCCCTAGCAACCTATATCCAAATTTCAGCTAAATTTTCATAACGATATTTAATATCGTTATGAATTAGAGCTCTCAAATAACTCTCCCAAATAACTATGTTTCGCTGGTAGCTTCTTTTTATTAAAATGAACTAGATAGTGTATCTTGAATAAAAATATGATAGACAGGTACTCCTAAGGAAAAGCCGTGTTCTTTGCAAGTTTAATTCAGAAAAATATTAAACCGGAGTGTATTAATTTGCAGCGTTTTTTCCACTAGATTTGAAATCCACGTAGATTCAATAAATAATCAACTTTCCAACGTTTTAATATATTCAATGAGTGAACGTTTGGTACGACATTATCATGAAATTGACATGAAATTGTGGGGAATTTGAATAGTCAAACATCTTTCTAGGAGAGTAGTGGTTATTGCTCTATAATTTCGTCATCGGCCCCGAGGGGGGCTTTTATCCGTCTAGATTTAGATTTAGGCTGATGTACTAATTAAAGCACAACAAAAGTTTCTGAGGTAAATCCTGAAATACTTGCTGAAACCAAATTTTGTATCACCGTTTAGTGGATGGATGCTGTCCAAAACATTTTAAAATAACCTAGAGACAATTTTCGCCTAAATGCATTGACAGTGAGGTTACCAGCTGTGTTCTTTACCTATGCAATTTCTCGGTCCAGCACTGAACGGGATGTAGGCGAACGGGTGTCTTTTCACGCATTCATCGGGAAGGAATCGGTCCGGATCAAACTTTTCCGGGTCTGGGAAGTTTAATGGATTTCGGTGTAAGTAGAACGGCATAACAATCACGTTAGAGCCAGCTGGTATCGCAGTCATATTTTCTGTAACGACCACAACAACTTTAGAAACTTAGATGTACGTTATCAAATAGGGCTGTGACCACAGAATTTCATGATGTCAGAACATAGATGATCACAAGGCTGTTTAGATGTGTCGCCTTATTCCATAATAAGATTAAGGGAAACAACTTTCCATAACGTCATTTTCATATTGGGTGAAATCATTAATTTCTTAGTTTGTAAATGAAACTTGATATTTTGCTCTCTTTGGTTCGAATCAGTGATAATTTGTTGCGATGAAGGTTGGATGTAACCTACAAGTTACCTCGGATTCTTGAAAAAGTAAAGTTCATGGAATATAATAATTGTTTACGTCAAGTTTGAACACGCTCCACTCTGGTGAAACTTTTAGTCACTCTGCATTAGATAATTAAAATTCGGCATCACTAACGCCATCATTTTTGAGAACGGAAACATTGGTACTCACACTGTCCCATCTACGTGCAAGTGCAAGTGTATGAATATTCTAATTATGAATATGAATTATTATTCGTGCAATAATTTTAATTTAGAAGAATATATTACCATTTTTAAGGGTATTAATTGGAAACATTTTGGATATAAATGTCTTACTCAGGTGGAGATCTTCGTGAATTGTTCTCGATATATAAGGAACCGAAGGATACAGTCTGAGGCACTCCTTAATCACTCTCTCAAGGTAATTCATCTTTTGGAGATCCGATAGAGTTGCTTCTCTCGAATCGTTTCCAAATATTTCATATTGCTCTTTGTAAGCTATTTCCTGTAACATTATTCATGTAAATAGTTGAAAATTAAAAATTGTTTACCCCTAAAAATGTACATTATTTTACATATTTATATGAATCTTCTGCAATGAAAATTATAATTTAATATAAATTATTGTTTGATAGTAATAATTACTATGTAGGTATGATTTTAAAACTTATATTATGTACCTGGATATCAGGATTGTGTCCCAATTCGAATATGGCAAATTCGATGCAGGATGCGGTGGTATCGTGCCCCTGAAAAATTCAACAATGATAACGTATCTCCGTTAGAAGAATGATGATGAGCCATTTTATTTTAAAAGTTAAATGAACTAAAATAAAGTACTTAAAAAACCATATCAGGTTGAATTTTTGTTTTGTTTTATGTGGTTTCATCAACTGCCCTAATCGAAAAATTATTGGGACCTGCGGTCCCGCCCGCGAGCAGTCACCATTCCAAATAAACTGCTGAGCCGACTGTCTCTAACTTAGGTTATCTCATAGGAACCAGTTCATTAAACCAGTTACTTTTTTAATCTCTACTTTAAACCATAAATATAAGGTACCTATTCTAAAATGTTGTATAGGTACAATAAAAATATGGTGTTATTTAAAAAAAAAGTAAAGTAAACAACCATCTCAGTTTGAATTTTAGTCCGAAGTCATCAGCTGTCTTCCGAAGGGAAGATCAGTGTTGATTCTGGTGATTTGGTTCATGCCTACTTATTGTCCCACCCTCTTAAGTAAAGAGGGTTTCACCAACGGCCCAACTTGAAAAATTATTAGCGACCACGAGTGTTCACCAATCCAGATAATTTCAAAAGTCGACTGGCTTTAACTGGGTGATCTCAAGAGAACCGGTTCATTGAACCTGCTAGCGGCTGTTGACTTACATAAATAGTGACTTTGATAGTTATCCAACTTACTTCGAAAAGAAATGTATCAACTTCTTCTCTGATATCAGAGTTACTCATGTCCAGTGCCAGTAGCCTGTCCAGGAAAGCCTTTCTTTTCTTTTCTAAATCAACATAAAAAGCTTGCTCTTTTACATGATCGACAACGAATTATTCATGATTATCTGTCGACTGACCTATTTATTACCCCAAACTTACGTCCAATATCGTCGTCACTCGAATCATCACTTGCTCTTTTGCAGTACACCTCTCTTCTTTCAGCAATTATCTAAAACAGCAAACTAAATTACATCTGCGATATGATTACACATTTTTTTCCTATATAATATTCCACAAAACCTTCACATACCGTAATCATTTATATTTTTTGATCTTTCGAGTTATTTCTTTGATTCAATACGATAATGTTCTTATCATTGTTCTGTATAATGTTGTTAACGTGGTATCCTCTTTTTTGCCTCCTGATTATCGAAGATATTGAGGACTTTTTGCTTTTGAACTTTTCGTACAACTTGGGCTTCGTATTTGTCTTTCTGTGATACATTCTTGCCCTGGGTATAACTAATCGAAATCATGGTCCAATTTTGATGAAATTTCCGGGGATGATACGAGGCAGCCTTGAGATTTTTGGTTATCCTTGGTCATTTAGAGATTTCATCAACTTCGGACAAACAGAAACGTGTGAACTCGAGATTTTTTCTTAAAAATCAACTTCTCACGATTTGATTTTGCTCACATTTTGTGGGGAGTTCGAGGCTGGGCCTTAGAAGACAGCACTTGGATTAAATCCAAGGCCTTCTAAGAAAATTTTTCTGGTGATACGATCAGTAGGAGCCACGTACATGCGAAAAAGTAAAAATTAACTACTAATAGCGAACGACTTCACAAACGTACATTGACATATACAATCAGTAGAATGATCGTAAAAATCACGTTTTGTACTGGGAAATTCATCAATGGTAGGTACTACTCAATGATTTATTTATAATATTCAAACATTTTAATTTCAACTTATTCCACTTATCCGAGGTGTTTTGTGTGAGGAAGCTATTTTAAACTTGGTAGGCGTTTCTGTAGTGGAGAGTAAAACCTTTCACTAACCTTGTCCGTGAACGCATGGAGAAGTTGAATATCCTTCACGTTGCCCGATCCCATTGGTGTCAATTCCCATAGCCATTGTCTATGCAGATACAGGTTCAACGTTCTATACACAACTGCTTTAGTCATCCTGTCACAAAAAAGAGGAATGAGAAATATAGAAACTTTTGTCCAGTTAATATTTTATACAATTTTCTCTTCAAAAGTTGTATTCTCTCCACATATCCATATCTACTTCCTTAGGATATTTAGATCAATTCTGCGAATGGACGACAATAATCTATTGCATAGGTAGCTGCAACAGCGCAGCATGTTAAAATAACTCTTTCACCGGGAAGTTGTTTTAGTGGAAAAACAATCCCATTAGTACATCATTCTTCCCCATGCAATTTGATCTCAAATGCAACTTTGCTAAAACAAGATGTATTCAGCGCAACAGTTAGGACTTTTTTTACGCACAGGTTGAAGGTTGGGGTCCCCTGCAACATGCAATGTTGCTCCAATTCAATAAATTTTGAATCCTAGACTACTTATTCGAGGGTTGACAGTAAGTTAACAGAGTAAATACACACTTGCCGCTTGGGAGAATTGCATAACTGTGCTCAAATTTTGGAATAATAGGATGTGGCTTCTACATAATATATAGAAGCTTTTATATATTAAGTATATTTTAAAAAAAATTTAGGGATAAATATCTCACATAGTATCCGAGAGGCATTATAAAGTAATATTCTCCAGTCGGCCATCTATTAGGGAAATGCAATTAAAAATAAGAACTCATAGGCCTATTTTTATGAGATTTGCTAGAGTTAGCTAAGGCAGAAGTTCTAAAGGCTCGTTCAAATAGCGAAGAGTCAGAAGGAGAACTGGAAGCCCTCAAAGCCCAAATTCCAGATTCTAAAGAAGCTAATTGGGTTCTGGAAAAACCCATAACACCTCCTGATATAGAGCGTTAACCTTCTATCTCTATGACCTACCCCAAAGGGCCATTTTATATTCCTAAAAAAATGAGTACAAGAAAAACCCTTCTCTTTTCATCGACAAGTATGCATTGGATATGGGTTTTGTGTATGAGGAGGATTCTCCTCGCACAAACCACAAAAAGTTAACAAACAGTCAGAAAATCAACTAACCTTAGGAGAAAAATCCAAGGAAAAAGTCCATACAAATCAAACATTATTAGAAATACGCAAGACCCTCCCAGTCTTTTGCAACGATTTACTATAAAATTTAATTCGTTTACGAATAAAAACTCATAAATAACAATGTTGTTGTATTAATGTGATTCTGAGACAATCACATAAAGCCAGAAAAAATATTATGGCTTTAATCATAGTAAAATTTTGAAGATTTTCCACACTTTACAGTTTCAGAGGATTATGAATGATCAATTATCAGAACAGACTCACCGACCAATTGCTGCCACGTAATCAGTGCTTTGTTTGTCCTGGCTGTTGAGTGACACTCCCATTGCAGCTTCTAAAAAATAATAAAATTTACGAAGTACCTACCTACGAATTTATAGAACCAGATATTGCTAATAATCAAACCCTAGGTATCGATGAAATTATGATTGAAGGGTTATTAGGTATTCGGATGAGTGCAATCAAAAGGAGGGTGATCGTCTTTCTCGAACTAGGAGGAACGCACAATTTGCTCCATGATACCTACCTACTTATGATTATGGGTAGTATTCATTCAGTACTATAACTAACTTTGTTTACAAGTATTTGTGAAGTATTTTACATACTAAGAGAAATAAAAAAGAATGTTGTATACAAATATTACCACTGATCACATCTAAAGTGCAGCAGGATATTTTTTTCATGGGGTCGAAAGGAACTCCATTTTCAGAGAGAAGCTTCTCCACGAACCTCCTTGCATTAGCAAACATTGTTTGGGTCTTGTCTTCGAGGATTTTGAAATGAAAAGTTGTAGTCAAAAGTTTTCTTCTCGTATGCCATTTCTTACCTGCAAGCATTATGAAATCCACAACATTTTAAAAATATTATGTTTCTTAGCTGTAAGCATATTATGTAAGGGGCTGAATGCTTGGCCACTAAATTTAGCACAAGGCTCTGAGCCCATGGTTTATTCTACAGGCTTAAAAAAATGCAAGAACAATATTCTCACGAATTGCACAAATTGTGTTTTATTGTGCCAGTTACAATATTGATACATTGCAAAACGACTACATCCCAGTTTTCTAATTATTAGTTTCACTATGCATTTGGAATATTTGCAAATGTAGGTCCAAAAACCCTCGAATATTTTTCATCACCACTTATTGATGATGGTTAACTAAGTCAGAGAATTTCTCACCAGTACTTGTTAAAAGTCCCTCCAGAAGCCAAGGTCTCATTGAAATATATTCGACGCCTTTATCAATGTGCTTTGTACTGGATAACAATACCTGAAGGAACAGAGACACGGAGTATATATTGGAGACCGTGAGGCACAACCAGACAAAAATATAATACGACCATTATTCAGAAATTGGATGGGACTTCTACTAGACGAGGCTATTCCCAAATGAGACTCGCTTGAAACTATCATTCCTCAGATGCTAGTTGTACAAAACTGCCCAAATTTGGAGAGTATTTGGGTGCTGGCTCTAAAAAATTCCTATGATACCTACCTACTTAGGATTATGGGTAGTATTCATTCAGTACTATACCTAACTTCCATTCGGAACTGCCCCTGGAGTGTCCCCTATTCATTTCATTGCCACCACACCAATGATATAGGTACGGTTTACAAAGGCGCAAACAAAACTGATTTGCAAACTTGATTTTAGCAAATATAAAGTTCTTCCAATGAATGGCTTGAATTTTGAGATTAGTTTGAATTGTGCATCTAAATGATTGGAAATTTGAATTTCACGGCGATCTGATCAGCCGGTGATAAGCAAAATCAACATAATTTGAAGAGCGATTTTCGATGAAATCATCATGCCCTTATTGAATGTTAGGTAACTTATTGGTGCCCCAATCAATTGAATAGTTACCTCACAAGCTTATTCAAATTATACTTAATGTTATTCTTCGTAAGGAAGCCATACTCCCCATCTCTTAGTGTTTCTTTTGCTTGATGCAAATCTTTTCTGTTTCACTTCACTTGACTATGCAGACACTGATAGAATGAAATAGGTGACACAACAGAAGTAAATATTAATAAATAGGTAATAATGATATTAAGAAAATAATAAATCAAGTCTAAATTCCCATAACTGTAATTCGAATTGTAAGTAATTGAACTCACTCAATATACATAATGTACATAGGTTAAACAAAAGCTCCTTACTTCAACATCTGAAGGACTGTTGAGGAAAACCATCGGTAATCCAATCAACCATGCTGAACACACTCTTTCATAACCTTCTATTGCTGTTTTTTTCAGGTAGTTGAGTATCTCTGGAAGAAAATGAATAAAAACGGTGGAGTAATGTTAAGTAGCACGATTAAGAAAAAATAATTTCGGAGACTGATGAAGTTCCTTTCTGATGATTAATACGAGGGTTAGACCAAAAGTAAGTTAAATAGGGTTCTAAAAAATCCCCCTTACAATTCCCCTTGCGCCACAAATCTACTTCCTTCTTCATCCAAAAGCTAATTCATTCTTATGTCATTTCCACTGCCATAACTTCCATTATTTACCAAGTAAATTAAAATTTGAGGATATCGTTGGGAAGAAAATCAAATTTCCAAGCTACCTGGTGCAAATCCCAAACTGTATAGAAATAAATCATTTTTAAAAAAACCGGTTAAAAAGCAAAGTTTAACATTTTTTGAAATTTGAATTTTTTTTGGTCGACGTTTTTACTCTAAATTTCTGCCCATTAAAGATGGGCACATATTTAACTTATCTACTTCTATTTGAAGAGCCCAGAGGAATGCCCCCGTCATCGAAATTTTTTGCTGAATCAGGTTCACAGTAGTTTCTAAAAGATTTCGAGGAGGAGAATCCAACGACGCACTCGATTTTGGGGGAAAACCCCATCATCTAACTGATAAAATATGTTTAAATTTGAAAATACTGGGGAAAAACTCAGTCATGCCCAGTCATTGGCCGGGCGTGTTTGGAAGAACCGAAGGTGTGTAGAGGAGAGTATACTCACCTTGAGAAGAACCCCGTCATTGCAATTAAGGGGCTCTCAGTCTGTCGCTGTTCGTTCCTCGTTCCGGGTTAGTATTTTCCTAAATTACAGGCGCTCAAATTTTAACAATAATTGTTAAGTACAATTATTGTACTTAAATTTAAAATTTAATTAATTAAGTACAATTGTTGTTTAAAATTTAAGTTAATTAAGTACAATTATTGTACTTAAATTTAAAATTTTCAAGTATTTTTAAAATGCATTAGTGCAGCAGCCTAGAGAATTGAAAAACTGAAAGATTGCCTCTGGAATCATCAAAATCAAACAATAACTGCCAGAGAAAAACGCTGCAAACTATTACGCAAAGGTTTATTATTTTTCTATATAGATCACTCATCTGCAAACAACACAGCTTTGACATTGTTACCACCAACCAGCATGAAGAAAAACATCGATCGCATTTCGGTCAGCTAAATTTTGAACGGAGATTTGGCTTCTTTTGCGATTCACACTCGTGTTTCTGATTTATTGTAAGTCCGACCCTTAAGTTCTCGTGGGGAGCGAACGATTTGTCCTACAGTGCTCCGTGTAGTCTCTAAAAATTCTAAAAATTGAATACTATCTTAAATTTATGAAAAAAAAACCTTTATATCAAAATGTATTGAGTTAGGCGTTTTCAAAAGTTCAACCCTTATTTTTCAACCCTTAGAAGTGACCTACATCGCCCAAAAGCTTCGGGGCACAACTAGACTCCAAATGGAGCCTACATACCAAATTTAATCAAAATCGGTCAATGCTAACTGAGGAAAGTGGCGCGTACAGCGGACGGCGGACGGACGGCCAAATTTTATTCGATTTTCGGATTCTACATACCTTGAAACGTAAAGCAAAAAATGTTGAGGGGGGGGGGGGCAAAAATATTTTTTCTTGGTCAATCCCAAAGGTTCATTATTGAAAATAATAAACTAAAATGGGGACAACTGTTTTTTCACTTAGGAGTGAGACCCCCACCGAACGCCAACACGGCGAGCGCCACCCCACACCCTTGTGTGTTTCATTAGTATTTTTCGCGCTTGCATCAAATGTTTTAACCTGCAAATGGTGTTTCGCTTCTAATCGTGTTGAAAATCATCCATTCGCATCAATAAGACGTGTCCTTTTCCCAACAGACTAATAAAAACTTTACTTTTACCTACTAACCATAAATAGCTAGGTACTACCTAACCACTGAATTTTTTTTTTTTTGCAGATGGAAGGTAAATAACAATTTTATTAATTTACTTTACATTTTAGTTATTTTATTGCTATTTTATTTATTTTATTTTATTATTTTATTTTATTTACTATTGTATACTTTACACCTTCACAATCAAGTTTATTTGTAAGATATAATCGCTTCACACTCGATGGGTTAAGGGTTGGAATTTTCAAAAATGCCCTAGTAGGCAGGTAGTAGGTTAGTATGTATGGTTGGTTGGTAAAAAATAAATAAATATTGATAATGGCAAAGCAGTGATCTTTGCAGAAGAGTGATCTATACAGGAAAATAATAAACCTTTGTAAAATAATTTGCAGCTTTTTTTTTTAATTTAAACCTGCTAACCATTGGTAGGTACTACCTACCACACCATACTGCCTTCATACCTTCACAATCTAGTTTATTAGGAAGAACTAAACGCTTCACACTCGATTCGAAAAATAGGGAGCTTCATATGGAAATTTGATTACTGGTTGCTCAGAAAGCAAAACTGAATACAACGTGAAGAAACGAACAGCGATCGCGTTTTGTTTAGCTAAAACATCAACGAAGATTAGACCTCTTTGGTGATTCACACTTGTGATTCTGTTTTATCGAAGGAAAACCTTTAAGTACTCGCAGAAAGCGAACGGTTTGTCCTGCAGAGCTTCGGGTGGTCTCAAAAAATTTTTTAAATGCAATACTTCTTAAAATTAGTGAAAAAACAATACCTTTATTTCCATAGTTTTCGAGCTAGGGTACTCTTGAATGGAATTCAACCCTTAATTTCCACCTCTTAGAAGTGACTAACATCAACCAAAAGCTTCGCGGCACACCTAGACCTCAAATGGAGCCCTTATACTGAATTTGAACCAAATCGGTCCAGGGTTGATAAGAAAAGTGCCGGGTACGGCGTACGGAGGACGGACGGAAAATTGTTTATTCAATTTTCGGATTCTACGTACCTTCAAATGTAAAACATCAAATTTTGAGGGGGGGTTAAATTTTTTTTTCTTGCTCGATTCCAATGGTACCTACATTATTGAAAATAATAAACCAAAATAGCGAGTTGTGGTTCCTTCATAAGGAAATTTGATTACTGGTTGCTAAGGACGCAAAACTGAATACAACTCGACGAAACGAATAGCGATCGCATTAATTTTAGTGAGTTAAAATTTCAGCGGAGATTAGACCTATTTGGTGAATCACACTCGCGATTCTGATTTATCATAATTCAAACCCTTAAGTACTTGTAGGGAGCGAACAGTTTGAATACTTATACGGCTCGAAAACTATTTCAAATTGGTGAAAAAAACAACCTTTATTTCGAGAGTTTTCGAGCTAGGGCACATTCGAAAATTTCAGCCCTTAATTTTCACCCCTTAGAAGTGACTGACATCAAGCAAAACTTGCTTTACCACAAAGCAACGTATCAGGCGCGCATACAAGTTTTCTACTATTGGTTCCACTGAAACTTCGAAACAAGGCAACCAAATCCAGTTGTGGACCTCCTATTTTTTTTAAACTCCCTATTAAAGCCGCCAAACTCAGACTTCCCTTCCCTCTAGTTTCGAAAAGACCAAAGACTTTCACAAATTTTTAAGCTTTTCGTTGTTAAATAATTGTCTGTTGACGTGTGACAATGCTCTTGCCGCGAATCAGGGATGTATCTCATTTTCTTCCTTAATTACAGCGGTTTTGGCAGTATATAATTTATACTCAATTTTGAGACTGATTTTGTGACGATTTCTCTGTTTTTGGTTTATTATTTTCAATAATGAACCTTTGGAATCGACCAAGAAAAAAAAAATTGTAACACCCCCTCAAAATTTGATGGTTTACGTTTCAAGGTACGTAGAATCCAAAAATCGAATAAAAATTTGGCCGTCCGTCCGCCGTTCAAATTAGAGCTGACCAAAATGCGATCGATGGTTGGTAATTTAAATTTTTTTTGATTTTTTTTTTTTTGATTTTTTTTGATTTTTTTTTCTTCATATTGGATGGTTGGTGATTTTGTGGACGAGTTTTCTATAGAGAAAAAATAATAAACCATTGTGTAATAATTTGCAGCGTTTTTCGTTTATGTGCCAAATTAAAGATATGAAATGTCAAACTTGTGCAAGGGTAATTTTGTATTAAAACTCATTTTTTGAATATTGAAGAAAAGTGTTCGTTCTTTAAAATACCCATTTTCTTCTCGCCATTGTTGTGTTTAGGGGTAAAAGAGGGTTGAAATTCGCTTGTTAATTGTTACCCTGGAAAAATTGTGTGAACCTGTCTAGGGTTGATGGTTCAAATACAACATTTTTTGTATTTTCTCAATCATGTTTGAAGTTTCCATTAGTTGGTAAACTTTAAAATTAATGTTATCAAAATCACTTTGAGCCAATGACGGGGTTTTTCCCTCTGGCCTCTTCATTTATCTTATAAATTACCTACTTGTCAACACGCAAACAATTTGAACGAGTGCTAAAGGAATTAATTAATTCTTCTTCTTTGTTCGAACGATTGATATTACATTCTGAAAAATTGAACACATGACTTGAATAATCAGTATCTAATTTATTGGTTGAATGCTTCCAGTTCGTTCCCTATCCGAAGTACTCAATACTGGTATTGTCTAATAACACTTTCTCCCCATGAAATGTAGGTATCTCCGTCTAGTATGATATTTCTCTGTCCAATGTACCGCGCTGTGCAACATATCCCATCTCTCTCTCTCTCTCTCTCTCTCCCTCTCTCTGACACCTTTGTCACCGTATCAATATCATAATATATTAGGTATATATAACCAGTAAGGTTGGTAGTGTTTATTATGTTGCAGAAGTCTATTTAACAGGGAAAACCTAAATTATTGCGATCAATGAAAAATGAATGGTATCAGATAATTTAATATTAGTAACGCTAATAAGTACTCTTGTAACAGCAGAACTGCTACCTGGTACGAAGTAGTGATGAAATGTGCATAGTACCTCCGTAACTCATGAAAGCGAGGTCATAAGCGATCCCAATTATAGGAGGGCGAAAAGGTCCTGGAAGCTGATGAAGGAGCTTCAACTGACGGAGTGAAGGCTTGAAGAATGTGCTGAAGACCGCCACTACCAGTATGAAGATTATAGACAATAAAGCGAACGACAGCGGAATCATCTTGTTGCTTTCTCTGCGTAAATTATTCTGAAAACTCCAATCGTTTTGATAATATTCGACTGATTGTACTTCTCGCGTAGGTATGTACAATAAGCCGTCGGCGATGTGTAACTCTAGGAGAGTTCAGTTCCCCTCCCTCTTCTTTCCGATAACCCCAATGGTTAAATTCGTTTATTTTCCTACTGACATATAAACCATGACCTGATTTAGTCTTGTATGACATCATCTTTTAAAAAACTGATAAAGGTCATCAATCGTATAGATAACTATTTTTAAATAACAAAACACATCCAGTAACCATTATAATTACCAACAACACACATAACATCATTGACATTTATTTCATAATAATAATAATTCCCTGCACTTATGAACATTTTGGTGGGATCTTTTATAAATTTCAATAACAATGTAATAATTTTATTGGCTAGTCTATATTAGATAATTTTTTTTATTGTAGTAATGAGTTTTGAAGAAATAATTAAATAGACTATCACTGGAAGAATAAACTGAAATAAGAATCTTCAACTTACTCAGAACAAACTTTGTAAAAATACACCTTGAAATGTATAGTAGGTACTGTGCTAAAAAAGACATTTATTAATTTACATTGACTGCTTGATTGGTTGAAGAACGTTCCATACCAATAAATTGTTTGATAATTAAGCCTGTGGGATCTTTGTCAAACGTACAATTTATGGACATGTTTACTAGCCCAGTGCTAGAGCTCAGTCATGATATCAAGGAAAACCTCCGGTCTTGAAATATTATTAACAACTTGAATAACTCGATTAACGTTATATGGCTTACTTACTCATTACTCGTATGTAGATGGGGAGCAGGTGCAAGTAGCTTACTCTCGTCAGGTGCACTCCTGAGCACCAAATACCTCCTAGTAGTCACTGGTCTTTCGCTCGTTGCCCGAATGAGAGAACTTCCTCTAACGTGATCTTGATTTCCAACCCCAGTCTCGTTTCCGAGCTCTGTTTTCACACAACTGCACGATTTGATCTTTCGGCGTAATACTTAATCATATCCATCTAGCGCTTCACTTTCTCAACGTTCTTCATCTCCCACTTTCTTGCACTAGTTCAACGCTCGAAACCGAATCACACAAATACTGATTCCCATACATTCTGATCCCTGATCAGAAATGTGGTGAATTAAGATTCTACGCGTACATACTTTCCCTAAAATCACAAGGTCTTTCAATTATTTAATCAAAAATTTAAATTTCTCATGAGGATTGATGGGCTGTGACAAATTTGCCAAAGAAATTACGTGACGTACACAGCCATGCAATCATAATCACCTCTACATTCACCTATACATAATATTATGAAATGTAGGTACATTTTTCTGAATATGTATTTCTACCAATTTTTGTTTGTTGATATTTTGAACATGGGTATATGAATCAAAGTCACATACAAGATATCTGATTTTAACTTGTATTAGAACTTCAGTTTTTTGTCACCATAACTTAAGATGTTAGTCCATTGAATTGTTAAAATTGAAACGACAAAAGAACAGTTTCATTTACTGCGATATTAGAGTAAGGCAGAGTAGCTTCACAGCTCAGCTCAGTTCAGCTGATCGAGGGCCAGTCGGCCCAAATAGGCTCTCTGTCGAATATCGAATATGTAGATGTTACAGAAACGAATTGAACATCATAGCTTCGCTGATCGCAGGTCCCTTTCAAATATATCAATTCGTAGAAGTTAGGATCGAAGGCATGAGGTTCGACCATGGCTATTCGACACGACGGACCGACCTCATGATACCGTCACCGATTGAAGTTTTTTGAGCGATGTGCCAGCTTCTCCATCTTCAAGACCCTCAATCACATTGGAGACGGTGCCCTCAGCTGCCCGATTGCAAAAATTAAGACTATACTAAAAAAGCATTTTATAAACGAAGAATTTTATAGTGTGAAAGACTTTTTCCAATCATCTGTGCCAGCTTTGGCTGATTAGATTGGAGAGTAGATGGGCGTGCAGCCCATTATTATTCTAGGATATTATCTTTTTTTTGTTGTATGTTTTTAATTTTTGACAATTCCAATCATACATTGTTGTGAAAAACTGGAAATAAATAAATATTATCGCAAAGTTGATATATCAAGAAGCATATATGCAGGCTTCTTGTCAAATGTCCACTTCGTCGAATGAACCAGGTCGATAGCCCCAAAGCTCACCCTGCTCTAAGTGGACCGAAGACCTTCCATGTCGAACTTCACGAGATGGTAGGAACAGAACCATATTATGTATTGTAGTTCATGTGAAATAGGAAGCCGAAAGGACGTCGTAACTTATAGCATTCCTTTTAATGTGGTGAGCGCTTTCGGGGCGATCTATAGCCCCTTTATATGGCCTATAATACAAAAAACAAATTATTCGAAGACTAAAAAATACTAACGTTGAACCAATCACAAGCGTAAAAATGGAATTTTTAAACATAGGTAGGTAGTTTGTTTTTCTTTCTATTTTTTGATGTTTTGTCTGTGTGTTAGTGGGTTATTTTTCCAGTTCTGTCTTGGTTGCTCCTTTATAATTGTTTTTATGACAAAAACGCTGCAAATCATTCCCCAAAGGTTTATTATTTTCTGTATACATCACCCTTCTGTATAGATCCCTCCCAACCAACCATACGTACCTACTACCTACTAGGGCATTTTTGAAAATTTCAACCCCAACCACCAACCGAATGGAAATGAAGTGTTGAAAATTTCAAAAATGCCCTAGTAGGTACGTATGGTTGGTAGGGAAGGATCTCCACAGAAAATAATAAACCTTTGGGCAATGATTTGCAGCATCTTTTTTTTTTACCTAAGTACCAACTTTTTTTACCTACCAACCATTGGTAGGTACTGCCTACCATGCCATACTGCCTTCATACCTTCACAATCAAGTTAATTAGAAAGAACTAAACGCTTCACACTCGATTCGAAAAATAGAGAGCTTCATATGGAAATTTGATTACTGGTTGCTCAGAAAGCAAAACTGAATAGGTACAACTCGAAGAAACGAACAGCGATCGAGTTTTGGTTAGCTGAAAATTCAACGGAGATTAGAGCTCTTTGGTGATTCACACTCGTGATTTTGTTTTATCGAAGGAAAACGGAGCGAACGGTTTGTCCTGCACGGGGGTTTGCGATGTGCTCCCGTTGCGATGTGCTCCCGGCGATGTGCTCCCAGGCTGGTCGAACAGTATTCGGCGATGTGCTCCCAGGAAAGCGATGTGCTCCCAGGCTGGTTCGAGACGCATCCGGCGATGTACTCCCAACACAAAACTTTCCTTCCTTTCCTTTCCTTTCCTTTCAATCTAGGAACTCCTGTCCCTTTTCCAGCTCATCTGGTTTATCTAGAAGCCACTCACAAAATGCATCTCCTACCTCCATAGGGTCACAATACGGGAGACCAAAGGCGTAACGCAGCCACTTTCCAGATGAAGATTGGCCATCTTTGTATTTAGTAACTAACCCGAGACTTTGTATCTTCCTGAACCTGAACAAAATTATAATTATTGATAATAAGTATATATACTACAATGATTTATTTTATTTATTTATTGATAATTATGAGGTATTTATTTATTGTATTAGATATCTATATATTGTATTGTATTTGAGAGTTTATATTTATTTTATATGTGTGAGGCCAAATTCGTGTGAGGTTAGATACGCACGAAAAAATTATAATTCCTGAATCTTTATGAGTGTGCAGCACAAATTCCTCATTTTGCGATGTGTTCTCATGTGCGAAAGTGGGGTGTACATCGCGTCTGTTTGTATCGTAGGGATCGAAGGAACTCGACCGCGCCGGGAGCACATCGCAACGCTTGAGCCAGGCCGCGTTCACTTCCCCTTCACTTTTCGAGCGGCTGGGAGCACATCGTACTCCCCCCGTCCTGCAGGGCTACTGGTGGTCTCAACAATTTTTAAAAATTCAATACTATTTAAAATTGGTGGAAAAACGAACGAGCGTGATTATTTTTAAGCTTGTTATTGGCTCAACGTTATTATTAGTATTTTTTGGTCTTCATTATAAATTTGTTTTTTGTATTTTAGGCTTGATAAAGGGGCCATAGCTAGCCCCGTAAGCGCTCGGCACATTAAAAGGAATGCTTTAAGTAACGACGTCCTTTCTGCTTCCTCTTCCACTACAATATGAATACAGCAGGAGTACAGAACAAAATTATGTATCGGAGCTAACTCCAGCTAATTCCAGTTGAACTATAAATGATTGCTGTTGAATCAGTTCGCTATTTCAGAATCGGGTGATATCTATGCTCAAAATTTGACGAAGGATGCGGAATCTTAGTTTTCAACTAAACCAACTTGCTTAACGCTATACCTACCAGAAAAATTGACAATAACAATGTAAAACCGCGTAAGTTTTAAAAAAAACGAAATGTTTCAGGAGGCTCAACACCTCAACAGGAGGCACTTCAAAAAGACTCAGAAATGTCAATTTCTTACGTCTTCTGAAAAATTCAGTTTTTTCAACTTACGCGATTTCACATTGTTACTGTCTAAATATTGCCTTAAAAATTAATTTTTGAACCATCAGATTCTTTGAATTGAATTTAAAAATCGACTCAATTAAAAATCAAGCTTCCAGATCAGATTATTCAGACTTTTGCACAACTGATTTTAGTAAGTACTCAATTTTTTAATACGTGTATAATGAATATAAGTTCCAGTGGTTTATTAATTTTAATTCAGCCTATCGTGAAGTTCTTGACTCAAATGATCTGGCATATCAATGTTCGTTGTTAAATAATTGTCTGTTGACGTGTGACAATGCTCTTGCCGCGAATCAGGGATGTATCTCATTTTCTTCCATAATTACAGCGGTTTTGGCAATATTTAATTTATACTCAATTTTGAGACTGATTTTGTGACGATTTCTTTGTTTTTTCGTTTATGTGCCAAATTAAAGATATGAAATGTCAAACTTGTGCAAGGATAATTTTGATTTAAAACTCATTTTGTGAATATTGAAGAAAATTTTTCGTTCTTTAAAATACCCATTTTCTTCTCGCCATTGTTAGGTTTAGGGGTAAAAGAGGATGGAAATTCGCTTGTTAATTGTTACCCTGGAAAAATTGTGTGAACCTGTCTAGGGTTGATGGTTCAAATACAACATTTTTTGTATTTTCTCAATCATGTTTGAAGTTTCCATTAGTTGGTAAATTTTAAAATTAATGTTCTCAAAATTAGCTTTGAGCCAATGACGGGGTTTTTCCCTCTGGCCTCTTCATTTATCTTATAAATTACCTACTTGTCAACACGCACACAATTTGAACGAGTAGAATTTCAGACTCGGATGATATCTGTGCTCAAAATTTGACGAAGGATGCGGAATCTTGGTTTTCAACTAAACCAACTTGCTTAACGCTATACCTACCAGAAAAATTGACAATAATAAAGTAAAATCGTGAAGTTCTTGACTCAAATGTTCTGGCAGATCAATGTTCGATTCATCTGAGCTCAAGCGTAAGCTGATCATTGTGTCCTATTTTGGCTCTACAGAACTGAGAACTCGATTTTCGACATTGATGATCTTCGAGCACAGTTTTGATTTTAGAGAACTTGAAGATCGCCTCACTATTTTCTAAACACCCGTTTTTAGAGTATTAAAAAAAATTTTTTTTAGTTGCCAAAATATTGGTGTCCAACAAAATAATACCGATGATAGTGAACGTTCATAAGTCATAACTACCTATTATGTTGTGATTAACGGTTTTGGAAACCGAAAAATAATAAGCCAAGTGGAATTGAGAACAGGCTTCTTAACAGATATCTATTTTAAGTCATTACCAATAAGTTACCCGATTACCATTTTAATAAGAAAAACTTAATGTTCAGTAGTCAATTTCGATTCTATGACTAAAATAATTGTCGAATCTGCTCTAATCACTGTATAATTTAAAAATTGGCAAAAAAAAGACTAATCAAAGAAAATAATTTTTTTTTCCAGTGCGAGGACAAATAATTTTGGTTTTTAAATTCCAGTCAAATCCGATATCACCATCTCTTTCTTGGGAGAACTCTGATGAGTATTGGGTTGATAGTTCTCAAAATGATGGACAGAGTCAGTACCAGTTCCGATCTGTCTGTGACGGGCTCCACCTTTGCGAATCGTATTACAGTAGAGAGTAATGTTTTAATCTCTGTCATAGCGAATCTTTGTCCTGCAACACACAACACTGAAAGTTGATTAATTACTGTGTATACGAGTGGAATAATTTATTCTCATTGTACCTTCTATCTGTATGTTATTCTTTAATATAAAATACCAAGATTTCTTGAAATGTTTGCGATGGAATATGTGACACAGATACAATTTTTGGGTGGTTTGGAAGGAATTATTTGGAATCTACTTTGGAAGGAAAACAATCATCCTACATATTTTAGTAGTGAGATTTATCAAATAAAACATCCCAGAAACTATCGGTTGGGCCATGAAGGCAATTTGTAGGAGCTGTATTGATAAGAATTCTGTTTGAGACGGCCACTCAGTGCACCTAGAAATAATACCATCTCAAAAATGGTGCTATGAGCTTCTACAACATAATATTGAGGCTCAGCAGGGGAATGGGCCAATACGATCAAATTCAAAATGTTGGGAAATCGCTATTTTCTGTGACAGCGTTTCCAAAAGTGAGCTCTTGCACTCTAACCGAGTGTTATCAAGTTATTTAATTTAACTGTTATTTTTCTGGTTATTTATTTTATTTTTTATTATTTTATTTTTGACAGTCGGTTATTTAGGACCCATTTAGCCACAATCGGAAGCAATATGCATATTAAGTAAATCGGATTTACCATTTATAAAACATCAATAGGGATTTCCCTTGAAATTCATGCTTTACTATGGACTACATTTCCTCCTTTACTTTAAACTTACTAACCTATGCAGTTACGAGGGCCAGCACTGAAAGGAATGTAACTGAACGGATGTCGTTTCAAGCATTCGTCTGGTAAAAATCTATCCGGATCAAACTTTTCAGGTTCAGGAAAATATCTTGAATCTCTATGTAAGAAATAAGGCATCACAATAACATTTGTGCCACTTGGAATCACTGGAAAGTCCTCTGGAATATAAAAAAAATTACATTATTTTAAAAGTGTGTACAATGTACTCATATTGAGAGATTTACTATTTATTACTTATGAAACGAGCTTAAAACTCAATAGTCATAAATAGGTAGAACTCACTTAGATGGAGATCTTCAGTTATTTCACGAGATATGTAAGGGACAGATGGATACAACCGTAAACATTCTTTTATGAACCTTTCCAAGTAGTTCATATTCTGGAGGTCTTCCATTGTTACACACCTAGGATCATCTCCAAATATTTCGAACTGTTCTTTGTAAGCCAATTCCTGGGTAGGTTCGGAAGCATTTGATTAAAACTCAATAAGTAGGTAGGTGATTATTTTAAATATCAAACCTATACAGTTGTGATTGAAGTAATCGAATGATTTCATGCATACCTGCACTTGTGGATTTTGTCCCAATTCAAATAACGCAAACTGTAACAAAGCTGCAGTGGTATCGTGTCCCTGCGGTCAATGAATGTTGTCATACAAGCAGTCAAACAACTTCAAATGAGGGCATTGATTATGAACAAGGGAACACTCGTTAGAGACAACAGCAAAATAATAAAATTAGTTTGTTTTCATTCAGCACTGTAGAATACGTTCACAAATTGCAAAAAAAAATTAATAAATAACATTTATAATTATTGAGCATTAAATAACTGTTCACTACAATAAACGACACTTAGAAGAGGCGGCCAATTCAACAATAATGTACTGTATAATTACAAACCAGGTTCGCATGCAATAAAACTCTGATTTTCCTAAAGTATAATCTAATATTCGTAGATACGTTTGCGTCCACGTTACGTATACGTTTGTTTCCACCATACTTTGGCATGATACCAAATTTTCCTTCATGTAGATGTGTTTACTAGGTAGTTTTTCAAGGTCTTCTTTTTAGGACGTCCCACAGTAAGACTTGGGCGTCCTTATGCGATCGATCTGGGGTAAAGTTGGACAACACTCAACAGAAAAACAAAATAACCACACAGTAATCCGTTTTAGACCATTCTGAATCCAAATCCGCGAAAAAAACCATAGGTGTATGTCTGTGTGTGTGTGTGTGTGTGTATGTGTGTGTGTAGGTGTGTGTGTGTGTGTAACAAAATCTTGTGTACTCTGCCCAGGCCTTAGTTCTCAACCGATTTTCCTGGTTCTTTTTTTGTTCGACGCGGAAAACTATCTAGTTGTGCACTACGTCGCCGGAATTTCGAATTTTGTCTTTTAAGGTGGGGAAAGGGGGGGTTAATGCTCAAAAAACGTGTGTTTTTGGGCATAATCTTGTGTACTCTGCCCAGGCCTTAGTTCTCAACCGATTTTCGTGGTTCTTTTTTTCTTCGACGCGGAAAACTATCTAGTTGTGCACTACGGCGCCGGAATTTCGAATTTCGTCTTTTAAGGGGGGGAAAGGGGGGTTAATGCTTAAAAAACGTGCGTTTGCGGGCATAATCTTATAAACTCTGTCCAGGCCTCAATTTCCAACCGATTTGCGTGTTTCTTTTTTTGTTTGACTAAAATAACTTCCGAGTTGTACATGATTTCACCAGAGTACCAAAATTTGCAAGAGGAGGGGATGGGTGGGGGGATAATATTCACAAAATATCCAATTTTTCAATATTTTGGTTCCTTTAATGCTTACTAATTGTATCCAAGCTTTGAAATTGAGGGAAAATTTTCAATATACCTTAGGATTTGCATGAATTACTTTCTGTACCACCATGGAAATAAAAGTGGCGCCACCATGGTGCCAGGGCACCATAAACCTAATATTTCTTGGGTTTTTTGGTGTTTCACCTTGAATACGGATGTGACATCCGACGGACTGCCTACTAAACCTAATAGATGAAAGTTCTATGTTACGACGGATTTCCGCTTTGGTGCCAGACTGGCACCATTGGTGTGGTGGTGATGGGGGGGGGGGGTGAACTCGAATTCGCATGTTGGGTGTCGTAGATCATGGATTTTAAAATGCTCTTCAGATTCGAGGCTATCATGCCGCTAGAAGTGTTATGGTTTATAATGGTGGGGGGGGGGGTGTCACTATTTCTTCCCTAAAGTAATAAATAAATTACATCGAGAGAAACAGTCTTATCGCTTAACAACTGGTTAAACTGATCCAATACTTATCCAATGGGACGTCCCCTGGAATGCATGCATTACTAAACAATATGTTTTTTAAGACGATCAAAAACAATGCTTCCGCCATATTGGTCGCAAGCAATAAGAAAGCAATGTTTAATGTCTGAATGCCAATTAAGCTAGAACTTAGGTCATGGGTAGTGATTTTTCAGAAAATATTACAATTACCTCAAATAGGAAAGTGTCCACTTCTTCTCTGATGTCCGAATCCTTCCACTGACCTTTGTTAGACATGTCAAATTCCAGAAGTTTGTCAAGGAATGCTTGTTTTTTCTTCTCTAGAAAATAATTTGTTCTTTAAAAATAATCCTGTTTTTAATAATCATAATAATAATTTTTAATAATCCTACCTGTTTTTATAGATTAAAAATCGGAATTTTAAACGTGTGAGTGAATTCACTTCGAATTAACCAGTTCAAAAAATTTTGTCCCCTATGGGGGGTGCGCCTGATTTAAAAAAAAAAAAAAATTATTCGAAAGTAGACCTTATCCTGAGAATTTTGACACCAGCCGTTCTCTTTTTGGATGACGTCATAAACATTCGAAACTTTGAAAAATCATAGAAAAAGGTCTTCTCACGCTAGAAAGTAGCGGTTGGAGTCAATATTCTCAGAATGAGGTCTAGTTTAGATTAAAAATAACAATTAGCAGTTTTTACGACCCATGCGCACACCCCATTGAAAAAAATGTTACCCAGAAGCTACAATATTGTTAACATTCTAGTTTCAAACTTGTTAATAATTTAAATTGCGAAATTAAGAAAAAATTGTTACGTCAAAACAATGTGTAGAAAACGTTTATGATGATTAGTAAATAATGGGTGACTGCCTGCGATAATGTGGTATATGGTTAGTAGTTGAAAACTAGTTCAACTAATAAAATATATACAAAATAGGAAGACAAAAATGCCAGAAACACTTATTATTTTATCGTCATAGTACTTACTATTATTTTTTTATAATGTATCAAATAGTAGTATCATCATTGTTATTATTATTCCCTATGTAATCCAGAAAATGTTTATAGTTTTCAATACAGTTGAGAATACTTAGTACTGACCTCCTACATCGTTTTCAGGTATAGTTTGATCTTCCCTCGCCTTTTTGTACATCTCTCTCCTCTCAGCGATGATCTACGGGAAATTTCAAACGTTTGGAAGTTAGGCAATTATGATTGTTAGGTACATGTGAGCAGCCGAGGTGATTACCGTTAATCTGCACTTTGAATTATCTACATCCCAAAACTCACAGTTCTTGAAAATTACAAGAAAATCGGACATTTGTGCAATTTTTCCCCTTACAAGGACTCACGAACATACATACAGACACGAAAACAAAATTTTCCTGGTAATTTTGATTTTGGAGGACATTTTTTCCTCACTTCCCTAAAGTAGAAACAATGCCTGTGCTATCTTAAGATTCGAAAGCTATCTTACTAATCTTTCATATTTATAAAGATCAATTTGTAATTTAAAACAATGAACAAAATTGAGTTTGTATTTGTTACGAGTGATTAAAAAATACTTAGACCTTATTAGTAAACGAATGCAATTCCTTGATGTCTCTATTGTTCTGGCGACCTATGGGTGTCAAATTCCATATCCAAGGTTTGCCGGTAGCCATGTGAAATATTCTGTATATAGCCGCTTTCGTGACCCTATAAAATACAAGAAGTGAAATGTAATTATGATAATCCTATGTTTCCTAATCTATGATCGCTCTATTGATACACTTTGCAGCATTGATGATATTCCAGGAATGATGATTGAACATTCCACTCCAAGTCAGCTTCCATATCAATTTCGAGGGATTTTGTGTGGAATGCCATTCGTGTACCGAGTTTTCAATCAACAGCGCTGATGAGATGAGATCTACTGATGAGAACTGATGAGAAATCTAAGAAGAGATGGATGGATATAATATATCCATAGTATATTATACTATGGTGTGTGTTGTTCGTGGGCATGACGGCAGTATTCATCCACCATGCCATTCCCCTCATACTGGGAAAAGAGCCTTCGTCTGGTGGTAATTTGCAGATCAATTTATCTAGTTCACAGCCCTCTCCCATGTATTATTCACCCATTAAGAGGTTGTTTGCCCTCCTGAAGGAAAAGGTTTCGATGACGTTAGAGCATCTGAAATCCGAAAGAGGCTTTTTCCAGCTCTCCGAGACACCTAAGAAACCAACTCATCTATATTTCCGTGTAAAAACACTGCAGATTCGACACCTAACCACGCTGCAACCAAGACTTTAAGTGCTTCAAAGGCCATTGATAGGTTGTATGAACAGCCATAGCTCCAATTCAGAAACTTGTGGGATACCATGGTGTCGAGTCCATCGCTTGTAAAGTAATGTCGATTGAGGAAACACATTGTGCTCGTCATTTCGGGTGGGAGGAGAGTATCATTATTACTGCGCTTTGGATGCCTACCTACTTCCTACAAGTCAAGCAATCAAAAAGACCTTCAAAAGAAATAGCCAAAGATATTCCATAGTGTCGAAACTCAACAGACTATATTCATTTTTCCTCTGCTAAAATCTAACTGTTCAAGGATAAGCAATATATTTTTATATTTTTTAAATCAAGTGAACGATATTCTATCTATGTGAAAAGTGAAGGTAGGTCATTGAAATGAGAACTACCTCTTAATCGATGCAACGTATTCATTTGTTGGATTATCTTGGCTGTTCAGTGAAACTCCCATCGCAGCTTCTGAAAGACAAATAAGGCAACCATTCGTGATTATGTAATTCTATAATGAGCTAAGAAAATCACTGATATTCAACTGTCACCCACCACTGATAATATCGAGAGTACAATTTGAAATCTTTTTAACTGGGCTGAACGGCTTCCCATCCTCTTCCAGGAGTTTATCGACGAATTTTCGAGCGTTGGCAAACATTGTATGTGTTTTGACGTCAAGAATTTTGAAATGGAAAGTGGGTGTCAGGAGTTTCCTTCGCATGTGCCACTTGTTTCCTGTTTAATAAGAAAAATAATATACATTTCAGCAGTTTTAGATTTTATTGGGCTTCAAATTAATATCACGTGCAGAACACACGAGCTTTAAGACGAAAACGACGAGCTTCAAAACCATTGTCCGGATGAAGCATTTTTTTTTTGGACATAACTATTCCAGTAGGTAGAAAATACGAAGATAACGTGTTTGGGAGTTTCGTTACATTCCCACAGCGAATGTTGTTCAGAAGGCCTTTGAGAACGAGATCAGGTAAAAATTTCTACCTAAATGACCTACCCGGCTCTTCTACATAGTAACATCGCACATCAGTCAAAACCTGCACAAAAAAGTCTACCAAGTGGGTGTGGCACATAGCTTCCTCGTATCCATAACCCAATTGTATAGAACAATCTCAAAACAACAATCTCTATGTACCTTCCACTACCCTCATAGGAGACCATCTACACGCTCATCTGAACAATCCTGAGAAATTTCGTCGAAATAGGATGGAAAATGTAGAAGTTATGGCTGTTACAAGGAATTCACGTTTGCGCATGCGCAGCAACTACTATTAGACTAGGGGAAATGATTTTCATAGGAGACCATCTACATACCAATCTAAACAATCCTAGAAAATTTCATCAAATACGGATGAGAAATGTAAGTGTTATGGCTGTTACAAGGAATTCAATTTCGCGCATGCGCAATGGCCACTATCAGTCCGGCGGTAATAATTTTGATGGGGGACCGTCTACACAATAACTCCCAAAATCCTCGAAAATGTCATCGAACTCGGAAGGAAAATGTGGAAGTTATGGCTGTTACGAGGAATTCACGTTTGCGCATGCGCAGCAACTACTATCAGTCCGGGGGTAATGATTTTCATAGAGGACTATGTACACGCCAACCCACACAATCCCTGAAAATTTAATCGAAATCGGATGAGAATTGTAGAGGTTATGGCTATGGCTAAAGCAAGGATTTCATGACAGACACAGACACGGAACCAAAATTGGAATTTTTTTTTTTCAACATTGTAAAGTGAAAACAAAGCTTCCGCTATCTTGGTAGACTCGGAAGCAGTATCCAAAATCTCCTATCGTTCAAGCTTACCTAATTTAGAGCTCGAAAGTAAACACAAGGGTTTACTATAACTAGATTGATCAGATTTAGCTTCCTTATTATCGAAGGTTGGTAACTTAGAGTAACAGTCCTCCAAAATTGTCGCATTTTGCATTCTAAATCTTTCTGAACAAAATATTCTAGCTTTTGCATTCCAAATCTTTCTGAACAAAATATTCTAGCTTCGTGCCTGTCGGAGGTGGCTGGCACACCAACTAATCCCTTTTGGTTTAATATTTTCAATAATGAACCTTTGAAATCGACCAAGAAAAAAAAATTTAACACCCCCTCAAAATTTGATGGTTTACGTTTTAAGGTACGTAGAATCCAAAAATCGAATAAAAATTTGGCCGTCCGTCCGCCGTCCGCCGTACGCGGCACTTTTGCCACTTAGCATTGACCGATTTGGATGAAATTTGGTATGTAGACTCCATTTGGGGTCTAGTTGTGCCTCGAAGATTTTGGTTGATGTAGGTCACTTCTAAGGGTTCCAAAATCAATTTTGAAATTTTGAAAACGCCCTAACTCAAAAAATTTTGATGTAAAGATATTGTTTTCTCTTCAATTTAAGATTCTATAGAATTTTTAGAATTTTTTGAGACCACTCGGAGCTCTGTAGGACAAACCGTTCGCTCACTACGAGAATTTAAAGTTTAGACGTACGATAAATCAGAAACACGAGTGTGAATCGCAAAAGAGGCCTCCGTTTAAATCAAAGCTGACCGAAATGCGATCGGTGTTTTTCTTCATGTTGGATGGTTGGTGGCTTTGCAGACGAGTGATCTATGTAGAAAAATAAAAAATAATAAACCATTGTGTAATAATTTGCGTTTTTAATCTTAATTTGAGTTTTTTAATCTCAGTCGGTCGCCGTTCGACTCTCGTTCCGGGTTAGTATTTAGCCAAATCGAAGGCGCAAAAACAAAAAGTTGTACTTAGATTGGAAATTTTAAAGGATTTTAGAAATTCAGTAGTGCACGGACCTAGGGAATGGAAAAAACTGAAATATTGCCGCTGGAATCATCAAAATCGAACAATAATTGCCAAAGAAAAATGGAAAAAACTTTTGAATAAACGGGGTTTTCCATGTTTTTCCCTCATTTCTTCGGTAATTGCTGGTGCAAAGTAATGCCTATGGTGGACGAACAGGAGACTTTAATTCGATGTTTGGATTCTATGTACCTTGAAACGCAAAAAACCGTCAAATTTTGAGGGGGTTACAATTTTTTTCTTGGTCGATTCTGAAGGTTCATTCTGGAAAATAATAAACCAAAATGGTGTTGTAAGGGTACCGAATCTGAGGTTCAAAATAATAATTTTATAGCCATCAATTTTTGATTTCCTGACTTTCATCTGGTCAAAGAAAGATGTAAAGATAGGCCCCGATCAGTATTAAAGTATATTTCTATGTAAACTTACCCGAGCTCAAAAGCAAGCCTTCTTGTAACCAGTCATTTAAAGTCATATATTCTTTTCCTTTGTCTATGTGCTTGGTACTTGATAATAATACCTAAACAGCAATAGTTTTAAGTAATAACCATCAACATACAATATAAATATTATATAATAACATTTACTGTTTTCCGTAATGGAACCTTAGCAAATAACAGCATCACCAAATGTATGGTAGGCATAATAATTTATTACAACAAATTATCATAAGTCTCATAGTTTCTGTTGGATTATTTGTGCCTGCTTGTCATTAAACACGTTCTTGCCTTTTCAAAAGAACAATTGAACTCAATTTCTGACTGAGCAGATTTATCCTCGAGTCTTAAGCACGTTCTGGTGAATTGAAATGATAATTTGTGAATCGCGATAATATAAAAGCACTATAATATAGTCCAAGAATCCAATTTACCACCCACTAGTCTCCTTCCACTGACTATCATTGTAATAAATTATTATATTAGGTGAAAAGGGTCATGCGTAAGTTCAGAGGGGTAGGAAAATGAGTTATCTACAAACTGAAGAAATATGTACCTCAAGATCTTCGGAGTTGTTGATGTATACGCTAGGTACTCCAACCAACCAACCTTTACCTATGCGATTAAAACCATCCACAAAAGAGCGTTTCAACCACTCTAAAGTTCCTGAAAAATGAAATGTAATATAGGGATATATATGTGATGTATAATTAGGAGCAGTTTTTTTTTCAAAATCAACAGGTCAACGATAAAACATTTATATTTTCCTTTCTACTGCACAAAACAGTTTCATCCAAAGTAATTTAGTTAGTATGCTTAGGAAATAACATATCATTTTTAGCATTAAAAAGCCCAAACAGGGTATTTTGAAATCGGAAATCGTAGATAAAAAGGTGCCCAATATTTACATCCCCCAGACAATAATAACACTTCACGTGACATTAGTACCCCGAATTTGAACAGCATTTCAAAATCCCTGACCTACGATAACCAACATGCTAATTCGAGTCTCCCCCTACCTCCTGCTCTTCTCCCGATGCCACTCTGACACCACAACGGTTGTAGGTCAACCACACATTGGACTTGAATCTGTTGGTTTTTTTTTTCAGTTGTCCGTACAAGATCACATCCTTATTCAAGGGAAAACACCCAAAAACCCATATAATTCGCGGTTTCTGGAGTCCTGGCACCATGGTAGCGCCGTTGATCCACGGTGGGACAAAGAAGGTAAATTGATTATGTACCCTGAATTTCAAAGCTTGGGTTCTATTACTAAGCCTTAATAGGAAAATAAATATTTAAAAATCGTACGTTTTGTGAATATATGATCTCCCATCCCCTCCCCAGGCAAATTTTAATACTCCGGTGAAGTAACGTGGAAGGAATCTGTGACGAACAAAAAAATAAACAAGCAAATCGGTTGGAAACTAAGAATAGGGCTTAGTACACAAGATTTTGTCACATTCAAACACACAGACTTGATCAGAATGTTCTAAAATGGATTTGTACTCGCATGTGGTTATTTAATAAATAATATTTCTTAAATATTTCTTAAATAATAATGTTTAATAATAATAACAGTTAACGGAGAAATAATATTTCTCCGTTAACTGTTGTCCTCCTCCACCCCAGATCAATCGCATAGAAATGCCCAAGTCTTACTGTGGAACGTCTTATCAAGTTGTACTATGGGACATCTTGAAAAGTTAAATATATATGATCGCTATCTCATTACCTACCGAATTGTCTAATTTTTCACAAACTTGTTTAATTGGTTGTTCGGATGAACTCCTTTCGGATAAAATACCCAATAATGTACGAGTATAATTTATACAAGGAAGCTGTGCGTATGCCTTTCATATTGCTACATCTTAAACACACATCATTCATGTTGCCTTTCATAATACTACATTGATGTAGTAGCAGTCGAATCATGTTGTTTCTAAAATTGAATCATTTTGAACTTACCTGCCTCTGTGATGAATAGCATTTCGTATGCTGGACCTATTATGGGCATGCGTCGAGGTCCTGGAATCTTCTCGAACATCCATATCTGCCTCAGCGAAGGAATATAAAAGAAAGCGCGCCATAGTGCTATTAGTAGAACAACAATAATAAGGAAGATGGACACCATAGTTTTATGAGTATTGACGTTATTGGATATAAAAGCTAAACAAAAATTGTCGAGACCGGATTTGATTCGAGTCTCCCTTCTCTCGTTGCCTCTCGTCTGAAGAAGATCGGGATATGATAAACCTCTTCAAATAGGTTTAGTTTATCTCCTTATGATTGTGTTCATTAATAAGACAGGAACAGCAGTGTGAGAGAAAAGGTCGATTTCTTAAATTAATCAATCACAAATTAGGCTATTACGAATAAAATCACTAGCGATGAGATTGTGGAAAATCATTTAAATAAAAACGGAGTTGAGTAAAACGTTGTCTATTTCCACGAAAATTTCAACGTTCTACTCAACTCCGTTTTTATTGAATTGGTTATTAGGTATATCACGCGAACGTCGAACTATAATTGTAGGATCCCAATTATGAGCATAAAATTAACTTTAAGTTGATTCTTGTTACACAGAGTACGTCCGTTATGTCACAGTATTTTTTTCTAAGTTTACATAAATTGAAGATCAACTATTCTTTCAGCAATCGTTATATTAATTTGAATTTAATATCCGAATTTCTATTCTCGGCCATACATGATTCAAAACAAATTTTTGATACTTTTAAATGATCCAATACCTGAGTGTAAAATTATGAAATATATTGTTGGTTGAGTCGCTTGCTAGAAAAGTAAATCGTATTTTCTTGTATGACTAATTCTGCAAATATCAATAATTGATATTATTGACTAATTATTAGATTGATTATGACTAATAATTATTGATTATTATGACTAATTATTAGTGTTGGTAGTGTCAATTCGTGCTTAGAACGTCCACTAGAACGGGCTAAAATTTATTTATAAAAATAAAATATGTTTTCTTGCAAAGTGCTAGTCAGAATAGTAAGTCAGGGTTCTTTAATAAATTGTCTAACGTACCGAGTTCAAATAAGGGTACGAAGTGTGAAGCAAAAAAATTGGTTGACAACTTTTTTTTACTTCCCACAGTGTGATCCAGATTACAAAAACGTTTTCTTCATTAACAAAAGCAATACCAAAACATTACAATTGGTGTGACTTTTACAAAGCCTGGAAACATAACGTATCTAACTAGGTATATGGTAAACTGAAAAGAGGTAGAGCACATAAATGGGAAATGAAAAAATTGGGGAGAGTATCGACGCTTCAGGCTGATTCATTGTGACATGATTATGTCCATATGCACTGAGTAGGTATTGGCAGCATCGCTACAGTAGGTAACAATATGAATATATAACAATGCTAACCGTCATGTTAAACGCTGAAAATTATTACACAAATGTTTACTATTTTTCTGTATAGATCACTCGACTGCAAAGCACACAGATTTTCTTCTATCCCACACCATTAACTATTCAGGAAAAATGCCAACAGAATTCGGTGAAATTCCTCATTGCCAGAGAAAACGCTGCAAATCATTGCTCAAAGGTTTATTATTTTCTGTATAGATCACCCTTCTGTATAGATCACTGGTTCTCCATCAATAGCACCTACCACCATCTGTATTCTCCCTTGACCTCCCCTCTCAAATTTCAGCTTCCTGCGTTCAATCGGATTGAAAATGGTTTCGGAGCTCACTCAGCTGATCAGTGATCTGAAGAGTGAAGAAGATTTCCTCGAATGCTGGAGACGCCTAGAAGAGCACTTCCATTCAATAGGAGTAAAAATGGTTTCGGAGCTCACTCAGCTGATCAGTGATCTAAAGAGTGAAGAAGATTTCCTCGAATGCTGGAGACGCCTGGAAGAGCACTTCCATTCAATAGGAGTAAAAATGGTTTCGGAGCTCACTCAGCTGATCAGTGATCTAAAGAGTGAAGAAGATCTCCTCGAATGCTGGAGACGCCTGGAAGAGCACTTCCATTCAATAGGAGTAAAAATGGCTTCGGAGCTCACTCAGCTGATCAGTGATCTGAGGAGTGAAGAAGATCTCCTCGAATGATGGAGACGCCTGGAAGAGCACTTCCATTCAATAGGATTGAAAATGGCTATGGAGCTCACTCAGCTGATCAGTGATCTGAGGAGTGAAGAAGCCTTTGAGCAATGATTTGCAGCGTTTTTTACCCACCAACATTTTTTTTACCTACCAACTTTTTTTACCTACCAGCTAGGTACTACCTACCACACCATACTGGCTTCACACCTTCACAATCAAGTTTATTAGAAAGAACTAAACGCTTCACACTCGATTGGAAAACGCTGCAAATCATTGCTCAAAGATTTATTATTTTCTGTATAGATCACCCTTCTGTATAGATCACTGGTTCTCCATCAATAGCACCTACCACCATTTGTATTCTCCACTGACCCGCCCTCTCAAATTTCAGCTTCCTGCGTTCAACAGAAGAGATAATGGCCTTGGAGCTCACTCAGCTGATCAGTGACCACTCATGCGCCTTCAGCATTCTCCATTGACCCGCCCTCTCAAATTTCAGGTTCCTGCGTTCAACAGGAGAGGAAATGGCCTTGGAGCTCACTCAGCTGATCAGTTACCACTCAGGCGCCTTCAGCATTCTCCTTTGACCCTGCCTTTAACATTTCAGCTTCCTGCGTTCAACAGGAGAGGAAATGGCCTTGGAGCTCACTCAACTGATCAGTGACCACTCAGGCGCCTTCAGCATTCTCCATTGACCCGCCCTCTCAAATTTCAGGTTCCTGCGTCCAACAGGAGAGGAAATGGCCTTGGAGCTCACTCAGCTGATCAGTTACCACTCAGGCGCCTTCAGCAATCTCCATTGACCCTGCCTCTCAAATTTCAGGTTCCTGCGTTCAACATGAGAGAAAATGGCCTTGGAGCTCACTCAGCTGATCAGTGACCACTCAGGCACCTTCAGCAATCTCCATTGACCCGCCCTCTAAAATTTCAGCTTCCTGCGTTCAACAGGAGAGGAAATGGCCTTGGAGCTCACTCATCTAATCAGTGACCACTCAGGCGCCTTCAGCATTCTCAATTGACCCGCCCTCTCAAATTTCAGGTTCCTGCGTTCAACAGGAGAGGAAATGGCCTTGGAGCTCACTCAGCTTATCAGTGACCACTCAGGCGCCTTCAGTATTCTCCATTGACTTTTGATTATGGAAATTTGATTACTGGTTACGCAGAAGGCAAAACTGTATACCAATCGAAGAAATGAACAGCGATCGCATTTTAGTCAGAAAAAATTTCAACGGAGATTAGACCTCTTTTGCGATTCACACTCATGATTCTGTTTTATCGAAGGAAAACCTTCAAGTACTCGTAGGGACCGAACGGTTTGCCCTACAGAGCCCCGGGTGGTCTCAAAAATTTTTTAAAATTCAGTACCTACTATTTAAAACTAGTGAAAAAACGATACCTTTATTTCGAGAGTTTTCGAGCTAGGGCATTCTTGAAAATTTCAACCCTTAATTTTCACCCCTCAGAAGTGACCTACATCAACCAAAAGCTTCGCGGCACAACTAGACCCCAAATGGCGCCCATATACCAAATTTCATCGAAATCGGTTCATGGTAACTAAGAAAAGTGCCGCGTACGGCGTACGGCGTACGGTGTACGGCGTACGGCGTACGGCGGACGGATGGAAATTTTTTTATTCGATTTTCAGATTCTACGTACCTTGAAACGTAAAACATCAAATTTTGAGGGGGGGTTAAAATTTTTTTTTTCTTGCTCGATTCCAAAGGCTTATTATTGAAAATAATAAACCAAAATAGAAAGCTTAATATGGAAATTTGATTACTGGTTACGCAGAAGGCAAAACTGTAAACAAATTGAAGAAATGAACAGCGATCGCATTTTAGTCCGATAAAATTTGAATGGAGATTAGACCTCTTTTGCGATTCACACTCATGATTCTGTTTTATCGAAGGAAAACCTTCAAGTACTCGTAGGGACCGAACGGTTTGTCCTACAGAGCTCCGGGTGGTCTCAAAAATTTTTAAAAATTCAATACTATTTAAAATTGGTGAAAAAACGATACCTTTATTTCGAGAGTTTTCAAGCTAGGGCACTCTTAAAATTTCAACCCTTAATTTTCACCCCTTAGAAGTGACCTACATCAACCAAAAGCTTCGCGGCACAACTAGACCCCAAATGGAGCCCATATACCAAATTTGAACCAAATCGGTCCAGTGTTGCTAAGAAAAGTGCCGCGTACGGCGTACGGCGTACGGCGGACGGTCGGAAATTTTTTGGTTTATTATTTTCAATAATAAGCCTTTGGAATCGAGCAAGAAAAACGCTGCAAATCATTGCTCAAAGGTTTATTATTTTCTGTATAGATCACCCTTCTGTATAGATCACTGGTTCTCCATCAATAGCACCTACCACCATCTGTATTCTCCCTTGACCTTCCCTCTCAAATTTCAGCTTCCTGCGTTCAACAGGAGAGGAAATGGCCTTAGAGCTCACTCAGCTGATCAGTGACCACTCTTGCGCCTTCAGCATTCTCCATTGACCCGCCCTCTCAAATTTCAGGTTCCTGCGTTCAACAGGAGAGGAAATGGCCTTGGAGCTCACTCAGCTGATCAGTTACCACTCAGGCGCCTTCAGCATTCTCCTTTGACCCTGCCTCTAACATTTCAGCTTCCTGCGTTCAACAGGAGAGGATATGGCTTTGGAGCTCACTCAGCTGATCAGTGACCACTCATGCGCCTTCAGCAATCTCCATTGACCCGCCCTCTCAAATTTCAGGTTCCTGAATTCAACAGGAGAGGAAATGGCCTTGGAGCTAACTCAGCTGATCAGTGACCACTCAGGCGCCTTCAGCATTCTCAATTGACCCGCCCTCTCAAATTTCAGGTTCCTGCGTTCAACAGGAGAGGAAATGGCCTTGGAGCTCACTCAGCTGATCAGTGACCACTCAGGCTCCTTCAGCATTCTCAATTGACCCGCCCTCTCAAATTTCAGGTTCCTGCGTTGAACAGGAGAGGAAATGGCCTTGGAGCTCACTCAGCTGATCAGTGACCACTCAGGCGCCTTCAGTATTCTCCATTGACTTTTGATTATGGAAATTTGATTACTGGTTGGTTACGCAGAAGGCAAAACTGTATACAAATCGAAGAAATGAACAGCGATCGCATTTTAATCAGAAAAAATTTCAACGGAGATTAGACCTCTTTTGCGATTCACACTCATGATTCTGTTTTATCGAAGGAAAAGCTTCAAGTACTCGTAGGGACCGAACGGTTTGCCCTACAGAGCTCCGGGTGGTCTCAAAAATTTTTAAAAATTCAGTACTATTTAAAATTAGTGAAAAAACGATACCTTTATTTCGAGAGTTTTCGAGCTAGGGCACTCTTGAAAATTTCAACCCTTAATTTTCACCCCTTAGAAGTGACCTACATCAACCAAAAGCTTCGGCGCACAACTAGACCCCAAATGGAGCCCATATACCAAATTTCATCGAAATCGGTCCATGGTAACTAAGAAAAGCGGGTCAATTGAGAATGCTGAAGGCGCCTGAGTGGTCACTGATCAGCTGAGTGAGCTCCAAGGCCATTTCCTCTCCTGTTGAACGCAGGAAGCTGAAATTTTAGAGGGCGGGTCAATGGAGATTGCTGAAGGTGCCTGAGTGGTCACTGATCAGCTGAGTGAGCTCCAAGGCCATTTTCTCTCCTGTTGAACGCAGGAACCTGAAATTTGAGAGGCAGGGTCATTGGAGATTGCTGAAGGCGCCTGAGTGGTAACTGATCAGCTGAGTGAGCTCCAAGGCCATTTCCTCTCCTGTTGGACGCAGGAACCTGAAATTTGAGAGGGCGGGTCAATGGAGAATGCTGAAGGCGCCTGAGTGGTCACTGATCAGTTGAGTGAGCTCCAAGGCCATTTCCTCTCCTGTTGAACGCAGGAAGCTGAAATGTTAGAGGCAGGGTCAAAGGAGAATGCTGAAGGCGCTTGAGTGGTAACTGATCAGCTGAGTGAGCTCCAAGGCCATTTCCTCTCCTGTTGAACGCAGGAAGCTGAAATTTGAGAGGGCGGGTCAATGGAGAATACAGATGGTGGTAGGTGCTATTGATGGAGAACCAGTGATCTATACAGAAGGGTGATCTATACAGAAAATAATAAACCTTTGAGCAATGATTTGCAGCGTTTTTTTATTCGATTTTCGTATTCTACGTACCTTGAAACGTAAAACATCAAATTTTGAGGGGGGGTTAAAATTTTTTTTTTCTTGCTCGATTCCAAAGGCTTATTATTGAAAATAATAAACCAAAAAAAAATTTAACCCCCCCTCAAAATTTGATGTTTTACGTTTCAAGATAAGTACGTAGAATACGAAAATCGAATAAAAAAATTTCCGTCCGTCCGCCGTACGCCGTACGCGGCACTTTTCTTAGCAACACTGGACCGATTTGGTTCAAATTTGGTATATGGGCTCCATTTGGGGTCTAGTTGTGCCGCGAAGCTTTTGGTTGATGTAGGTCACTTCTAAGGGGTGAAAATTAAGGGTTGAAAATTTCAAGAGTGCCCTAGCTCGAAAACTCTCGAAATAAAGGTATCGTTTTTTCACCAATTTTAAATAGTATTGAATTTTTAAAAATTTTTGAGACCACCCGGAGCTCTGTAGGACAAACCGTTCGGTTCCTACGAGTACTTGAAGGTTTTCCTTCGATAAAACAGAATCATGAGTGTGAATCGCAAAAGAGGTCTAATCTCCATTCAAATTTTATCGGACTAAAATGCGATCGCTGTTCATTTCTTCGATTTGTATACTTTTTGCCTTCTGCGTAACCAGTAATCGAATTTCTATATGAAGCTTTCTATTTTTCCAATCGAGTGTGAAGCGTTTAGTTCTTTCTAATAAACTTGATTGTGAAGGTGTGAAGCCAGTATGGTGTGGTAGGTAGTACCTAGCTGGTAGGTACAAAAAAGTTGGTAGGTAAAAAAATGTTGGTGGGTAAAAAACGCTGCAAATCAATGCTCAAAGGCTTCTTCTCTCTTCAGATCACTGATCAGCTGAGTGAGCTCCGAAGCCATTTTCATCTTCACTCCTCAGATCACTGATCAGCTGAGTGAGCTCCATAGCCATTTTCAATCCTATTGAATGGAAGTGCTCTTCCAGGCGTCTCCATCATTCGAGGAGATCTTCTTCACTCCTCAGATCACTGATCAGCTGAGTGAGCTCCGAAGCCATTTTTACTCCTATTGAATGGAAGTGCTCTTCCAGGCGTCTCCAGCATTCGAGGAGATCTTCTTCACTCTTTAGATCACTGATCAGCTGAGTGAGCTCCGAAACCATTTTTACTCCTATTGAATGGAAGTGCTCTTCCAGGCGTCTCCAGCATTCGAGGAAATCTTCTTCACTCTCTAGATCACTGATCAGCTGAGTGAGCTCCAAAACCATTTTCACTCCTATTGAATGGAAGTGCTCTTCCAGGCGTCTCCAGCATTCGAGGAAATCTTCTTCACTCTTCAGATCACTGATCAGCTGAGTGAGCTCCGAAGCCATTTTCAATCCGATTGAACGCAGGGAAGCTGAAATTTGAGAGGGGAGGTCAAGGGAGAATACAGATGGTGGTAGGTGCTATTGATGGAGAACCAGTGATCTATACAGAAGGGTGATCTATACAGAAAATAATAAACCTTTGAGCAATGATTTGCAGCGTTTTATTCGATTTTCGTATTCTACGTACCTTGAAACGTAAACATCAAATTTTGAGGGGGGGTTAACATTTTTTTTTTCTTGCTCGATTCCAAAGGCTTATTATTGAAAATAATAAACCAAAATGGGGAAAAACTACTGAATAAACGGGTTTTCCCATATTTCTCTGGCAATTATTGTTCGATTTTGATGATTCAAGCGGCAATCTTTTAGTTTCACAATTCCCAAGAACCGTGCACTAATGAATTTCTAAAATCCTTGAAAATTTCGAATTTAGCTACATTTTATGGGAAAAACATAACCGAATTAACGGGTTTCCCCATTTTTCTCTACCAATTATTGTTCGGTCTTCTTCAAAGCTGAAATAAATGAGAAGGGGGTGAATGAAATTTGGAAGGTACCTACTTGGATATTGAAATTCCGAGTATCCACTACGCATCGGATTAATAATACATTTAATTGAGTTATGGACTCGAGGAAGCTGCTTTAAGTTGAGACTTGCTGTGGGTTCGATGCACAAAAACTTCTGTTTTTTTATATTCTGAACAACCCAGACATTCAATATAATTCATCACAGAGACATCCACTGTATCTTGCAGGACTTACTACACTGTAAGACCTATACAACAATGTAATTCTACAACTTATACAGCTGTAACGGGCCATACAGCAGAACCGGTCCTTGGGAGAATTTTCACGTATATCGGGCCACATGACCTCAGAATTACGGATGGGACCAGCTTCAATTCAGCCTTAGATGTAACAGCTTCCACTCTGGCGAATCTAAGTACTGTGGACAGTAACACTTTCAGCTCCATCAAGGCAAATTTTTGACCTGTGAACATTTTGATATTTGAATACTCCAAATAAATTACGGATTGGTTCTTCATGAACCAAGAAAATAAATAGCGGCACCAAAGAGTAAGTAACTAAATTAAAATACTTGAAAATGGTGATGAGAATAATTTATCCAATGGGGTGATACAAAAGTACCCTCTACTGTCGAAATCTATGTAAAAATACTGCTGAATCCGCATTAAAAACTGAGGTCCTCCTTGATTAGATTATATATAACACACTGAACTTCTCTCTGAACAGGTGGGAGAGATAAATTTGAGTGATAAATTTTGATTACATTTTGTCTGGTGGCCCCAAGAAGTTGTAATTCCACAAAGAGACTATTTAGGACTCCTGAATAGAATATTTTATGTGAATATTTAATGACGAACGAAACCGAGATACCTATTTTGATATTGATTTGATCCTTGATCATAACATTTACAATAAATGTACCATCATGAACAAATACTACTGGCAGCTAGATAACCCCCCCCAGGGGAAACGTTTTTTTCAGAATTATTGTACCCCATACTTATTTTTTAACTGTTTAAGATGAAAATTTATGTTATAAAATTTTCATTTTTCCACGCTATCAATCCATTGAGAATAATAGGTATGTCGCGAATACAGTAGATCAAGAAAACTAATTCATTCAATTGGCAAATATTAGGTACCTGTACTAACTAAAAACGTATTGATTGCGGGATTGCACTGAAAATAATATTGAATAGTATTAAAAACGCTGCAAATTATTACACAATGGTTTATTATTTTACTATATTGATCACTCGTCTGCAAAGCCACCAACCATCCAACATGAAGAAAAACATCGATCGCATTCCGGTCAGCTAAAATTTGAACAGAGATTAGGCCTCTTTTGCGATTCACACTCGTGTTGATTCCAAAGGTTCATTATTGAGAATAGTAAACCAAAAGACTAGATTGATGTTTATAATGGTACTAAGGTCATCAATACAGATGTTACATACATACTCCGTAATTTGGAAACCCCCCAAAACTCGATTTTGGCGTGTTCTAATACATTTTAGCGAATTTTCGAAGAAAATGATGCTATTGCAATGGCTCCAAAATTTTTAGAATCGACTTTTTCGAAAAATTTTTTCACTGAAATCCGTTTTGGAACATTCTGAAACGATCCCTGAAGTTTCGCCAAAAATCATATGTATATATATATATATATATATATATATGTCATTCCGCACGATAACTTGAGTAATTATTTGAATTTTTTCTTTTAGTTTTCGCCAAAATGTTCGTAACAACAAACAAAAGGTCAAGTTCGTTAGCCAGAAATTTTGGACAATCCAAAGTGGTCCAAATTTCAAAAAAAATGAAAAAAAAGTCCAAAAAAACGAGTTTTTTCCGTTTTTTGTGGTTAATACTTTCACAATCATCATACTATGTGAGATATTCTGATTCAGCTCAAAATTTCTGATATTATGCGTTTTTCAAAAATGAAAATTGTCCAAAAATTAAGAAAAGTATGGATATATTCATATATATAATGAGAACGCGCGTATATTTGTTGTACCCAGAAATAGAGTAGCCGTGTGGGTACTCTATGAGTTCGTAGAGACGAGTAGAACATGAATATGGACTCCTAAGATCTTCAAAGCATACCCAGTGCATACAGTATGTTGGTATGGTATACTGAAAATAGAAAATAATGAAAACGCGCGTATATTTGTTGTACCCAGAAATGGAGTAGCCGTGTGGGTACTCTATGAGTTCGTAGAGACGAGTAGAACATGAATATGTACTCCTAAAATCTTCAAAGCATACCCAGTGCATACAGTATGTTGGTATGGTATACTGAAATTAGAAAAAAAACAACAATATCCGTGTGGGTACTCTAAGAGTTTGTCGAGACGAGTAGAACATGAATATGGACTCCTAAGATCTTCAAAGCATACCCAGTGCATACAGTATGTTGGTATGTTATACTGAAAATAGAAAAAAACAACAATAGCCATGTGGGTACTCTATGAGTTCGTAGGGACGAGTAGAACATGAACATGGACTCCTAACATCTTCAAAGCATACCATGTGCATACAGTATGTTGGTATGTTATACTGAAAATAGATCTTAACCATAGCTTCAACTGAAAGATTTCTTTGAAAATTCGCTCATTGATTCATGCTGCATGAATGGACTTTTTATGTAGATACGCTCATTCTTGTGCACCGAGATAAAAAGAATAAAGCCAAAGTTTTCCTTGTTACATCCCAGAGATCTGCTAATCTGTATACTTATGCTATACAGACCCTGAGAGCTGTTTTATAACTGAGGGGAAATTCGATAAGCTGTGTGATCACTATGAATACCGAACTTATCTCCTGTTCATCGTATACGGTTATGGTTGTAGAATCTGAGCGTCATGAAGCTCATCATAGGTACTTACGTGTGGACCCATGCAACGCACCGTATCGATAATGACTATGTATTCCTTTTGCTAGAAACTGGCCAATTATACTTATCAGTTATTATTTACATCGACTCAGCTATACATACCACAATTATGTTATTATCTCTTACCTACGGATACTACTATAGACTAAAGATGTAAAAAGGGTGACGGGTGATAAACTGTCCAAACGTGAGGAGGCGTTTATGCACCTCGAATGCAACAAAAAAAGTTCGTCTTGACCCATTTCCGATTCTCAAATGTAAGGGAGAAATTGCCAAACTTGTAATTTTGGGGAAAAAAACTTCATTTACTGCCTAGAACCAACCATATCTCCTAATCAACAAGTCCTACAACTCATTTAAAAGAAATTGAAAAGCTCATTGAATTTTCTTAATGAAATGTAATTTTATAAGATTCCCAATAAATTCTTGTAACTCCAAAAGTAATCCTAAACTTTAGAAATTTCTAAATTTTACAAAATTTGTCAAGGAGCAACAAAATTATTTTTTTCTCTCTAAACTGTGCGAATTTTACAAAAACTTCATTTTTTAATAAGCTTTCTATAATCTAAACAATCTTTACATTCGAATTTGGGGGAGAAATTTGTGTTTGAACGCGGAAAAATGCGATTTTTTAAAAAACGAAATCGACGTTTTGGCAGACTCCGAGGTCTGCTGGCCGCCGCCCCTCCCACCCTTCGACCAACCCGGAAAACCCAACGTTTTTCCGAGTTCAAACACAAATTTTTCTCCTAAATGCACTGTATTTTTTCAATTTTTATTATACTTGTAACACACTATCGTTGGTTACAATGATAATAAAGAATATAAATTCATAAAATGAAAAGGAAGCATGATTCGATTCAAAACTCAGATCTTATTCAAATCTCAATCAATACAATATTTTTCAACCGTTGCTAGGTAACAGCTGATTCTGTTGAATCAGCCACTGGAGTGTTAGTTAGGTTCGTTACACTCCCCCCGACTTGGAGAATACCAGTGATTCTTGGGAAATATTTTAATACATTCTTAATTGCTGCTGCTTGGTCCTTTCCTGCGTCATCTTCGTAGTATATTGCCTTTGGATAGCCGTTCATAAGTATTGCTTTCTTGACGATGTACGGACCCTTGACAATTGGTGTTTTGTTATCATTTCCAGCTCGCACTAGAATCTGGTCGCCCTCATTGATGGACGGTTTCGTTTTTGGGTGCCGTTTGTCGAAATTTTCTTTCATTCTCCTTCGGTACTTTTCCCTTTCAGAATCCGACAGAGGCGACTCCTGAATCATGTTCTCAGTAACTCCGTGAGTTGTATCTGCAGGAAACAAAGAGACCTTTCCGAAAGCTTTAAAATTAGGTGAGCATCCTATTCCAGCGGAATGAGACCTGTTGGCGTGTCGTACGGCAGCTTCAAGGCATGACTACCAGCCTCCTCTAAATTGAGGATATAGAGCAAAAAACTGTTTCAAATCACGAATTTTCCTCTCCGCTAAACCATTCCCTGCTGGGTGATACGGAGTGGTATGTACCAAGTTGATCCCTTTCTCCTTGACGAATTTATCAAACGCTTTCGAAATGAATTGCGGACCATTGTCTGTAACAATTTTCTTGATGCTGTCGAAGATGGGAAGTTCCTGAAGATACTTGATGATAGCTCCTGAGGTTTCCCTCATAGCTTTTGCAAACGTAAACTTTGAATACTCATCCACGGCAACAAGGAACGACTTAGTTGTACTCTGACCTTCTGACTTCTTTGAGAGTTCTCCGAAATCCAAATGTATCGTGTGGAACGGTGTTGTTGACTGAAGAGGAGTGATGAGTGTATCTGCCTTAGGACGAAATTTGAATTTCACCATTTGACATATATGGCAACTTTTTACGTAATTCATCACGTCTCTTTTCATTTTCGGCCAGTGAAATCTCTGCTTCAGTTTGAGATAAGTACGAAGAAACCCATCATGTCCTCCTGAGTGTGGATCGTCATGATAAGCTCGTAGTATCTCCGCCTTATCGTTTTGATCAACCGTTATTCTTCCGTTTTCATTCTTAGTAACGATGTTCACTTGTGGAGATTCGCTCTTTTCTGAAGCACTCTGGATGCACAGTCTTGACATCGCATCCGCGTCTTCCAACTCCCTGCCACTTCGGTGATTAATTATGACATTGTAACCCATAAGGAAAATTTGCCATCTCGCTAGACGCCCTTTTGCTTCTTTTAACTTCATTATGTAACTGAGCGCTTGGTGGTCTGAATGGATTACAAATTCTCGTCCTTCCAAGTATGATTGAAAGTATTTAATTGCCTTTATTACAGCCAGCCCTTCTTTTTCTGTGACAGAATAATTGATTTCAGGCTTGGAAAATGAATATGAAAAATATCCAATCACTCTCAACTGGAGCTTTTTAGGTTTTGACGAGTCACGTTGGTACAGTATTGCTCCACAGCCTAGGTGAGAGGCGTCTGTACACAACTCAAATCCAAGTCTCCAATCTGGGAGTTGCAATATGGGATTAGATGTAATTTTCCTTACTAGAACTTGAAATGCTTGCTCACATTCGTCGGTCCATATGAACTCCACACCTTTTTCTTTCAGGTGGTCTAGTGGCTTAACTATTTTTGCATAATTGGGTATAAAGGCTCGAAAGTGGCCAGTGAGACCAGTAAAGACCCTCAGGTTATGCAAATTGTTGGGTCTATTGATGTTTCTTACTTTCTCCACTGACTCCTCTTTCGTTGTTTTATTCTCCCCATCAATTTTTCTTCCCAAAAATGTTACCTCACTTCGACAGAATTCACTTTTATCCAGGTTCAATTGAAGTCCCTCACGAGTCAGACGTTGAACAACATTGAATGTTTTTGATGCACATTCGTGTTTAGAGTACCCTCCCACGATGATATCATCTATATACACCCAAATCAATGGATCTTCTAGAAGGGGTCCAAGGGCTTCTGTCATACATCTCTGAAATTTTGAGGGCGAATTCTTCCATCCAAAGGGTAGCTTGTTGTATTCAAATTGTCCGAAAGGTAAAACAAATGAAGTGTAATGTTTAGTATCTTCTGAGAGTGAGAACTGGTGGAACCCGTCTTTGAGGTCCAATTTTGAGAAATGACTACATCCTCCAAGACTAGAGATAATGTCATCTATCAACGGAAACGGGAAAGGGTCTAACTCCGTAAATTCGTTAATTTTTCTAAAATCTTGGCAGAGCCTCAGGGTCCCATTTTCTTTTGGTACAATGACACAAGGTGAAGCATAAGAAGATTCAGAGTGTCTTATTGTTCCCTTGGCCAAAAGTTCTCTTATTTTTTCTTGCGCCCATCTAAATTTGTCCCTATTGAGTCGGTAAGGCTTCATCTTTACAGTTGGAGTGTCACGTATTAGATCAAAATGAATGAATTTCGATGGACCAGGTAATCCCGAATGCTGTGTTGGGAACAGTCGGATCACATCGCTCCTGTCATATATTTCATTTTTGGATCTAACACTCATTACCTGGTGTACAGAATTTTTGTCATCCGAAATAACCATTTCAACTCCTAGATCTTGCAAAGTTGGCCAACCAATTATGGCATCGTATGGCAATTTATCCATGACATATGCTTCAGATTTGACAGTCAAATCTCCAAGAGAAATATGCAATTCGACAGCCCTAGAAACGTGTTCAGTTGAGCCATTAAAACCTCTCAAAGCACGTTTATCTTCGAACGATGTCCAGGCGTTGCCTTCTACCAATCTACGAGAGACCAAATTGACCATGGCTCCCGTGTCTAGTAGAGAAATCACCTCTGTTTTATTTAGAAGCAAAGAGCGCAGTAAAGGCAGAGGACTTGCTGGTCTTAAACTTGAGAGATATGATGAACAGACATCGACTTCTAAGGATGGGTGATTCATTACATTTTCCTTGGTTTTTGCGCATCTATTTTCATAAAATATAGAGTTTTTCGAGGACAAAGGAGTCTGGGACCTTATTGATGGCGATGGTTCTGGGGTTACACCTACCACCTTTGGAGACCGGGTCTGGAGGGGTTCTATCAGCTCCATTGCTTTCCGAACTCCAGTTTTTGAATTCAAATCAGTCCCGTTACACAATATCAAATCTTGCATATGGTTGGGTAACCCTTGAAGTAGCAATAAATTGAATGAACGGTCAGGCAACCGACCAAATCCTAGATGTAGCAGCCTCTGCTTTTCATAGTAAAACTCCATCATGTTTCCCCCATAGTAACGATATCCTAGGGCTTTTCTCACTAACAGGATTGGGTTCTCACCAAAGGCATTCAAAAAGGATTCCTTCCATTCATTCCAGTCATTGTTATCAGCGTTTTCAATGATTAAAGCATTAAACCACTTCTCCGCTATGCTCCCAGATTTCAGATATGCGCGTAAGTTGTTTATTTTCAATTCGTTTGTATCCCACCGGTTCTGCACACATGCTCTTTCATACAGTGACATCCATGAGGAAGGAGCCTCAGTTTTCCCATCGAATTGGGTCAAGGACATCTTATGCGGACGATTGACAATACCATCAATTGCCATCTCTATTGAACCTAGCATTGGATCCATCAGCCTTCCCATGAGATCAACCATGTTCTTTTGCTGTACTTCAAACACTTTACCAATGAGCTCAATGACATCAGAGCCAATATTTGAACGCCTTTCAACATTCCCCGAATTATTTTGACAGTTAGGTAAAGGTAAAGTAGCGCTATTAGCGAAATAAACATACCGATTCAATTCTTCTTCGTCCATAAGCACAGACACGATCTTGGGATATATAAGTGTACATTCTTGCACAAGGTCAGAAGAGACAAACTTCAAATGCAGCGAAATATCCCCGTACACGGACGGGATCGAGTACCACGACTGTTCAAAGCAGAAAGCATCGATCACCAACTTTCCTCTTGTTTTGTTTAACCGTAGGTCGACAGATAATGACATGACTGCGCCAAACTTGTAACACACTATCGTTGGTTACAATGATAATAAAGGAATATAAATTCATAAAATGAAAAGGAAGCATGATTCGATTCAAAACTCAGATCTTATTCAAATCTCAATCAATACAATATTTTTCAACCGTTGCTAGGTAACAGCTGATTCTGTTGAATCAGCCACTGGAGTGTTAGTTAGGTTCGTTACAATACTGTTAAAAAGTTTATTAAAGAGAAAGTTTCTGTAAAATCTGCACAGTTTACAGTGAAAAATTCATTTTGTTTGGTCCAAGACGAATTTTTTAAAATTTAGAATTTTCCTAAGCCTAACATTATGTGCTTACAAGGATTGAATGGGGATCTTGGAAAGTTATGATTCTTAAATTTATTGAGCTTCTTTTGTTTAATCGTCTGAAGGATCAACAGTTGAGGAGATATGGTTAGCTATAGGCAAAAAATCCCGTTTCCCCTAAAAAACGCAAATTTTGCAATTTCTATCATACACTTGAACCTTTTTGTTGCATTTGAGGTGCACAAACACCTAACGTTTGGGCATCGTGTCACCAGTCACCCTGTACGGTCTAGTTTATTTTTTCTTACCAATACAATTTCTTGGGCCAGCACTGAATGGTATATAGGCGTAGGGATGTCTCTTGACACATTCTTCCGGCAAAAATCGGTCGGGATCGAATTTCTCCGGATCAGGAAACACTTTGGGGTTGCGATGAACGAAATAGGGCAATATCGTTACATCGGTACCAGCAGCGATAGGCGGCAAATCCTCTGGTAAGAATAAAGAAAAACTAGAATTTTCATGGTTTTTTCACCCTAAACAAGGTTATTTCTTTGAAGTACGGTAAAGATAAAATTGGAGAAAGAAATAGTATATTAATAATATGCTTAATAGCATAATATGCTTGTTTTGTTTTCAACTAGTTTCTAGCTGTAGTTCTAGCTGTCTTAGCTAGATAACTCGTGAGTTGAAGCTTGGGCGGAACTAGGACGTAGTTGTAAACAAAGGTACCTACATGTCATTCTGTACATGTCACTCCGTTAAACTTACAACTCTCCCTTGAAAATGGTAGAATACACCTCCGAAACGTTAGGGAAACAATCTTTCTTACATGAACGTACCTCAAAAACACCTTTTAGTATAAAATAGTATAACATTTCTGTGGTTTGACTAACCCAAAAATTTAGTTCTAGATTTCAACATTATACGTTCTACTACCACCAATTTAACTCTTTTAAAAATAAGGATACGTATTACTTAGGTGAAGATCTTCTGTGAGACTTCTAGCCAGGTAAGGAACAGATGGATATAACCGTAAACATTCCTTTATCACCCGTTCAAGATAGCTCATATTTTGGATATCGGCCAAAGTTGTTCCCCTGGATTCATCCCCGAATATTTCATATTGTTCTTGGTAAGCACGTTCCTAAAACCGAATTTAATAAAATGTTGGTTCATAAGGTGGTATAACAATATAATTACAAGCTGTATGCAAATTATCTTCTTACTTGGACGTCAGGATTTTGTCCTAACTCGAAGATGGCGTACTGAAGCAATGCTGCGCTGGTATCATGTCCCTGGAAATTAGAGAAATAAACATGCAGAAGTCCGTAAATACAAATTATTCTATTCTATAATCAGTGTTGTCCCAAATAACCCTAAACGTATATTATTTTCAATTAGATCCTAATGAAATTTTCTGTCTACTCACATTACAACATTTTTTATTTCGACGTTTACTACTTACTACGTTACTTTTTTGCAGATACGTTCCTTTGTCATTTTGCCGACAATGTACTCGTATTAACAGTGGAAGTAGATATCTTTAGTGTATCATATACCGTTCATCCGTGGTAGGGATGATGCTACGACGACAGTACAATAAACTTTATTTATCAAGGAAGGTGTACCAATCTCTATTTACCTACAATATTTATAAATAGGCAAGTCATAGAAATTAAGTCTATTACTTCAAATAGAAAAGTATCAACTTCTTCTCTAATGTCTGAATCAGTCCAGCATCCTTGATTTTGCATGTCCAACTCCAAAATCGTATCGAGGAACGTTTGGCGTTTTTTCCCTGTCGTACAATGAAGAAATAAATGTTAAGATGATTTCCTCATACAGTTTAATTTATGATTTAATGTATCGAAAAAATTCATTTATCACTAGTACGTTCTAAAAATAATTCGGTTCAACATACTTCCAGATGTACTTGCGTTGTTTCTCTTATTCTTTAGTAAAGAGTTCAGCGCTCTCCTGTCGGCTATAATCTATGCAGCATTAAAACTTTAGATAGATTCATTATGGATAGTGCTTTTATGACTAGTTACATTGAAATACCATGCTAGAGCAAACTGTTAGAGTGAATATTTCCTAACTAACCGAAATCTTTAAACAGTTGTGGTGATACAAAAAATACCTAGATAATCTATTAAAGTCTGACCTAATCGATTTTAATCTAACCTTGTTGGTGAAACTGTGTAAATACTTAACGTCTTTCACATCTTGCCTTCCAATAGACGTCAGCTTAAATACGAATTCTCTGTTCATTGCGGTCATTAAACGAAACATAGCAGCTTTCGAGGTCCTGAAAATATATTTACACTTACATTGGTGGTAGTTCAAGAGAGATTTTTAAGGAACAATGACACAATTCGGTACTGTAGTGAGTATCTCGTGAGTAAATGAGGAGGCCAATGCAAGAAAGTCAAATAGACCCTTGTGCCGTTCTTGGGGGAATGCAAAAATCGATCCACTATATTTTCTTCCATAACTGTGTCAAGTTTGGCAAAGAAAGTCTTTGTTTGTTTTGTAGATTGCCTGATTATTATCAGTCTGGCCTCCCCCTTGTTGGAGGGAATCGGTTCTTTGGTGAAATCGTGCTCTCGATAAAGCTTCATGAAGCAATTTTTTTAAATAATTCGGGGATTGTCTGTGATTAATGAAGACTGAGAAGGGCATTGGAGACAAAAGGACCAGCATGTGTTTCAATCTCTGCTTAGTTAATTACTTTTACCGTGCAAATATATTTCAGATACTATTCCTACTAGTTAGTTACTCTGTTGGTACCAAGAGTAATGTGTTTCAATCTCTGCTTAGTTAATTACTTTTACCGTGCAAATATATTTCAGATACTATTCCTACTAGTTAGTTACTCTGTTGGTACCAAGAGTAAGATTTTACAATCCAATGAATATTTTCTAAAGAGTTGTTTTTTGCCACTAACTCTTCACTTGGTTTACGTTAAAAACATCTTGTAAACGTAATAAGAACTTCAAATGACTCTGAACATATGCCAATTGTTCATGTTTTATATTTTAATTTTTGTTAAAAAAATTTAATTCATTTTAAATTAATTTTTAACAAAAATTAATATTTAATATTAATATATTATATATTATAATAATATATAATATATTACATAATATACTAATATATTATAATAATATTAATATATTATATTATAATAATATATTATATATTATATTAATATATTAATATATAAATGTTCAGTAGAACCATTGAGGAGGAGCTTACACACATATATTAATAATTATTATAATAGATTATATTGCGTTGTTTTGACTAGTTTTTTGTTATGAAAATCGCGTGCAGGGAACTGATGGGAGACGACATTTCGTGTTACATACGAAAAGACCATATTATCCTCCTTCGAATTCGTCTATTTTCTTGGGCCTTTTCATTTATAGTCGATGGGCTACGAGATATTTCTAAAAACAAATAGAGATGAAGTCGAGGAAAAAAGTGTTAGACTGATAGGTGTTAGACTGCTCATAGGTGCTTGGGAGTGAGCACAGCAAATCTTTGGAACTCATTTTCTCGAAACGCACTTTCGCCTTTTATGTACCCTTATTTGACGAATCTCCTCAAAAATACCGTAATGTGATCATTAAAATTTGTGATAATAAACATCACAAATGCTCGTTATTATTACACCTCACGAATGGGGAAATCTTCCTTTCAACACCAGTACGCCTTAAATTTCGTTATTGTCATCACCGCAATAATCAACGGTATTACGAAACTGTAGATTAGATAGTAAACTTCGGTAAGGAAGTAGACTCAATAGTGAGGAAAGTAAACTATATTGAAAAATATGATACCTCTTACCGTACTGTGGCCGATACGTACTCCAAATTGTCACCATCTAAACTGTTCAAAGACACTCCCATTGCAGTCTCTGAAATAACAAGGATTATGCGAGTCAAGTAAAACATAACTATAAGAAGAAACTTTATTAGATTAAGTAGGTTCAACCCTCAATACGTCGTGTATTATGACGAAATGAAACCAACAAAAGCGTTGATACAAATATCGTATTCAGGTATAATTGAAAAAATTCTAATTGAAATTCCGTTTTGAAAAAATGTATATACCTAGTATTTACTATCTAGAGAATTTCGGTAACTTCTACTGTAAATTAAAGGGAAAAATATTACTCGTTATCTATTAATTCTACTCTTCAAGTTTATGGCCTGAACTTACATCTTCATGAACCTTTTCCTGATATACAGGGTGTCCCAGGACGAATAAACAATGTTTCAGGATTCGATTTTACAATTAATGAGCACCGTTTTTCTCCTCAAACTTTATAGAAATCCTAAAAAATGAGTTACCTACCTTTTGAAAGATAATGAAACAGAGCATGTTTTAAGCTTTTAAGTGCCGAGGGAAAAGGCGTTGCAAATTAGTTGTATTATGAAGTACACTTCATTCCTCTTGGAACACCCTGTATAATGAAATTAAACGTTGCGTTGACGGACAATCATTTAACTTCTCGAACTTATCAGTATCTAGACACGGACACAACAGCTCGCATAATTATGAGTAGGCTTCTTTTAATGTTAAAGTTTCTTATTACCGCCTATTACATCCAGTGTGCAATTCGATATAATTTGGTAAGGGTTGAAGGGTTGTCCTTGCTCTTCCAATAATTTTTTCACGAATTTTCGAGCATTAGCGTACATTGAAACCGATTGATCTTCGAGGATTTTGAAGTGGAATGTTGGTGTCAAAAGTTTTCTTCGCATGTGCCATTTTCCTCCTGAAAGTAGGTAGATGCAATTATGTATTATCATAAGGACCAATATAATATATTATTATAATTCAATTACCTATTTATTATTATAATTATATTTTACTGTTAACATGGTAGATGTAGTGGAACAATTATTTTGTAAAATACGATGTCCGTACCTGTACTGAGGAGTAAGCCATCTTGCAACCATGCCTTGAGGAAACTGTAAGCTGCACCTTTGCTGATATGCTTGATGCTGGATAATACCACCTTTAACATTATAGGTAACAAACAGACAATTGCATAGAGTTTACTGCTAGAAACCTGGCTACCAGGGGCTCGTGTGCATGCTCGTGGCTGTTGCAATGGACTCAAGTTGTTGGCTTGTAAATTCGGTTATGGTGGCGAATGAACCGAAATCTATTCGTTCTCACTCCATTCACATGAACTTTGGACAAATTAATGAGAATATTCATAGAATATGCTCGGTTGATGCTCTTTTTTTAAATCAATCATAACCAAACCACATTTATTTGCCATAATTTTATGGTGTATAGGAGAGAAATTGACATAACAGATAGGTACGCATCTGATCTGTTGTCCTCAACGTTTCAACTCTTTTCTCAGAGGAGCGTATCAAATAGCAATATTCTTCGGTGTACGGTAAACGACCGTATTTACATCGTTCAAACAACTGATTTGACTTCGTCCCAGTCACTTCCTGTGGCTATACAGGGTGTCTACAAAACAAGTCTCATTCCTTCAAGGGGTCGATTGTACAACTAATTTGCAACAAAAAATGCTTCTTGACAATTTGTTTAAAAGTTTGTTTTCCGAGTTATTTCAATTTAAATTTTTTTCGTGATTTTGACCTTATGTCATTAAATTGGTAATAACTCCTTCAATTTGCTGTGATAATTACAATTTGAGGGGGCCGGAAAGCCTATAAACTGCGCCAGAATCTCAGCTTTCCAGCGGTATAATCAATAAATATTTTACAATCGAATTTAAGGGAGAAATTTACGTTTGAACGCGGAACAAAGGCATTTTTTTTAAAGGAAATCGACGTTTTGTCGGTGGGGGGGGGGGGGGACTCCGGGGTCTACACTACCGCCGCTCCTCCCGAGCACCAAGTCTCCCCGTTAAACCGTCGATTTCGTTAAAAAAAAATGAACGTTTTTCCGCGTTCAAACATAAATTTCTGCCTTAAATTCGATTGTAAAATATTTTTTGATTATACCGTTGGAAAGGTGAGATTCTGGCGCAGTTTTTAGGCTTTCTGGCAATAGTTCATTAGCTGGAATTATTTGGACATTCAGGGCGTTGAAAAACGGGAAGTTTTCGAAAAGTAACTAAGTTCACTTTTTAAGTTGATTTATTCCCCGTAAAAGTAAACTGAAAAATTTGTATTTGGTATCAGGAAGGTAGGAAATTTAAGGCAAATTAAAGTAGTTATTACCAATTTAATGACAAAAGGTCAAATCACGAAAAAAACTTTTATATTGAAATAAGTAACTCGAAAAAGGAGCCTCTAAAAAATTGCTAAGAGACATTTTTTGTTGATATTAGTTGTAAAATGGACCCCTTGAAGGAATGAGACATGTTTTGTAGACACCCTGTATACCAAAGAGTAGTGTTGCAGCGCACGATGATAAAGGGGTTATCGCTCTTCGACTGACTTTCCGTCACGTTGATTGAGTTTATAAGCGCGTTGTTTTAGTTGAAGAGTTTATTGAGAGAGTCGATTGTAGGACTGTTCAGACCTGATTTATCTTGAAGTTTCGATTTTCGAGAATTACTTACTTCAACGTCATCGGGATCGTTCACGTAGACGACAGGTTTCCCCAAAAACCATGTCGCTGCTATTCTTTCCCGTCCGTCTTTGAAAAGGCTTCTCATCCACTCAAGCGTGTCTATGGAAATTATAAAGAATGTAGAGAACATGGGAAAATATGGGATATGGTCTCCTTTGAAATAATAGGGTGATGTTGGGAACTTTCTACATTCTAATAATAAATTAGCGAGGATTTCGTATAACAAGCTCCTGTATAAAGTAATTATAGGTAATATAAAGTAATCTTCTATTCTCTCAGAAAACTGTTCATTTAGACAAATTTTGAGTTGATTGAAATGATTTTTATTTCACTTGTTTGCACACCAATAACCTTCATACTAATTTTAGACCATTTCTAAAGTGCTAGGCACACAATAAGTAAAAATTTTATCCATTGCCATGTTCATCACTACATGCGTCGCCAAGAAATGCATTATACATCATTTTATAATCATTATACATCATTCCCAGAAAGAGAAGTACATTTTGGAAACTTTAGTGTTGTCTAAGATTTTAACACAGAATGTGTTTTTGCGATGACCTACCGAAAAAAAATCGTCACGAAAAAGCGACAGAAAAAACCGTTACGCGCCTTTTATAATGATTTTCACGTGCAACCAAGCCGTTGGTAAGGAAATAGAACTCCCGTAGTGTTCATTGCACAGAAATTGTTCACCATTCGTTGGAAAGCTCTCAATTTATATAGTATTTTTCTTGTAGTTACATATTTATTTATATGACATTTATATGGTTTTAGACCAAATTAAACGTCTAACAATTATTTATTTTATTATTGCCAAAGACTCCACATTTATTATTGTTGTTTTTTATTTAACGGATGACTAGCATCGCAAAAACACATTCTGTGTTCCTATGATTTCATACAGAGTATGGAAAAAGAAATAAACCGGGGGGTGCAGGGGGGCGGAGCCCCCCGCCGAGGCGCAAGGCGCCGAGTTTTTTTATTTCAATACTTGTTTCCACATAAACATGTCACTTATGATTACTAAATATTTGCATACTTACCTAATCAGTCATTCCTGAAATAGGAGGCGTATAAACTGGGTAAAAACGGAGCCAACAGTCGGCTTTAGCCATGATGGGTATCATGATTTCATTCATTACCATATCATATATCACATTCTTTCTATGGTTTACTCCTTTGGGGTCATTCGGCAGCGGCATCTCATGTTTTCATGTTACGGAGGAGATAAGAGTATTGGCGAAAATTGGATACAGAGCGAATTGTCGGTGGGCTTTTGTAAGGTTTGGAGTAGGTATTGACGCTGCCTTGTTTATTCATACTTCAGTGTGTCTGTGTAATTTAAGTTATTATGAAACCAGAGCAGATGTACATAGCCACAATTTGAGAAACAATCGTAATCTGACATTAAACTTCTTGAGATTGGATGAATTTCGTAACGCAACTACTTTTTGGGGTCCTAAATTTTATAATCAACTACCAAAAGAATTGACTTCGTAATTTGAGTCTTTTCTGACAATGCGCCTTAATTTATTTTTGCAGCAAAATTCGTTTTTTCCTTTTGATGAATTTTTTAAAAGTGACAAGTCTTTTATGCTGGTCTAGCTCTATGCTAGTTCCTATCTCTCTTTAGAAAATATGCATATTATTGATGATGAGGTTAACAGGTTCAATTTTGTAATGTTCACGATTTTCATGATTTTTACGATTTTTCAATTTTTAGAAGTTTCTCTATAGAGATAGATTAAGTCTGATACTTTTACTAACAAAACAATACTGCAGAGGAATAATTTTTAAAAAGTACTCTTGCATTTTGTAATTTATTTGTTGTTATTTAATTTGTTGCAGAGGAATAATTTTAAAATAGTACTCTTGCTTTTTGTATTTCATTTGTTCATATTTTATTTATTCTATTTATTTTTCAATTATATTTTTATCTTGTTGAAATTCGTGTGGTTTAATGTAAATTATTGATTGAATGTGGTCGCATGTGTCTGTTGGTGTTGGGGTGGGTGTCTTGGTTCCGCTCGGGGGTGGCCTCCTGTTATGTTGTCCTGATCTGACTGTGTGCTGGATTTTCGTATTTTGGTGTAAACAAAGACCTGGTGCCTTTTTTGATTTGGGATACTACCATGGTGGGTGGACCCGGGGTTCTCTCCGGCCCTCCGCTGCGGGATGCTGTGTTCCTTCATTCATTTTTTATCACTATTTTCGCTCCAATGTTCCTAGTAGCTTCATCTGACTTTTTTGATATACTTGTATGGCCGCAATAAATCAATCTATCTATCTAAGATATGTCTACTTTCGGCGAGGCAAAGTGTTTAAGCGCCAGCCGGCCAACAAAATGCACGATCCGCTTTACTTGCAAAGCTTCATACTCTCGTGGTATTTTTCATCCATCAAAAATCCATCTAGTATTATTTAGTGCTTTTGAACAGTTTGGTGCTTAAAGACCCACAAATTTTTCTACCGTACAATTTGTGTGCTAAGTTAGTTCGGATAGTACATAAACTATTCTTTTGGGATTGTGGTTGTCCTATTCATGGTAATATTAACTCACCTTCATATCTCAAGAATGGAAGAATGTGAAGAGGGCCAATCAACGGGATTTGTGGACAGCAAGAATATAGTGACATAATTTGGCAGTGCATGAGCGTGCTTCTCAAAGTCGGCCTATGCCAAAATATGCAAAGAAGCAAATATACAACTAAAACAGGTAATACTAAAATCATAAAGACGAGCGTGAGTAAATCCATGTCGCTTCGTAGAAAACTGATATTCAAATTTGTCAGTGACTAGAGCGTGGCTCCTCATCAATTGGCATGAATCAACAAATTGCGTTTTATAGTTGAGCAACTGGATGTACAATGTATATTCGCTTCCATCATCTGCAAGGTCAGTACGCTCAGCTATGATGTCGATGCAATGGGGGCGAAGCGATGCGAAGAACACAAAAAACAGCAGAGACGCGTGTTTCTGATTTATGATAATTTCATCCCTTAAAACCTCATGGGCAGCGAACGGTTTATCCTAAAAAACTTTGGGTAGTCTGTTTCGATTCCAAAATTCCAATTCTATTATATATCGGAGAGAAAACAATACACAAAACAATATTTATGTCAAATGTTTTCTAGCTCGGGCATTTTGAGAATGACTACGCCTCTTTTTCACCCTTGAGATGTGGTTGTCTCTAAAAGCTTAGGGCACAACTAGACCCCAAATGTACCCCTTAATACGAAATTTCATCAAAATCGGTCCATGGTAACTAAGGACCAAAATTTCTTATTCGATTTTTGGGTTCTACGTACCATGAATCGTAAGCGTAACATTTTGAGGGGATTTAAACAAATTGATGTTTGCTCGTTTTGAAAAGGTTTATTACTGATAATAATAAACCAAAGTGCAGGTACCAATGACGTAAAAATGGTGAAAGGAATGGAGGATGCGAGTGTTGTAGAAGGAAAAATTATAATAAATCATAAGCCACAATAGTTTTAGTACAAGTTAGCTTGATCAAGTAAACATCAAACTAAACATTTTACGTAGGTATATTAAAGTAAAGTTGTTGCAAATTACATGATGTTGCTGTTTATTTTATTCGCAAACAAAACCACTGCACACATTTCTTCAAGTTTCCCATTGTAGAATCACAGATAATAGAGCCAATATACCAGGCTAATATTTCAGATACCTACCTACATAAATACATTAGCGTCTGGCTATAATTTTAACGTAAATAGGATCAAGGCTTCTAAGTATCACGAACGGCACGAGCTTGAATTCACCTTTCATCGTGACAGGTTCCACTTTGGCGAATCTTATGAGAGTTGACAATAGAACTTTAAGCTCCATCATTGCAAACCTTTGTCCTGCGAATTTGCAAATGATAAAATTAGATTTATTTAATTATTAGATATACTAATATAACTGGTGAAATTCTCTGCAAAGGAAATTCGTTCAATAAGTGACATAACGAGTTAACTAATTGGTTATGTTGAAGTTAAGTGCACTTTCGCTATGTTAGCATCGACAGAATTTCTGGCTTGTATATACAATGAGCAGATTCTTAGTTTTTCCTATCTATCTTGCTTGTAGATTGATAGGTAGGTACTTATTATTGACCTCGGTGAAAAAGATGGGGTGATAATTAATAAATGCATTTGAGGTAGGTTCCAAGTATCTAGGTATTCTTATGTTTGTTAAACAAGATTTCGTTCCAAAATCAGTATCCAAAATTCGGTTTGCAGAGAGAGAGAGATCTTCATTTTCAAGTGCAGAATGGGAACCTATGCAATCTAGGTATTTTAACATGTTTAATGTTTTAGGGCTGGGGGTCATTCTGTGAATTCCGACACGCAAATTTGCAACGGGCAAAACTATACTAACCTGTGGTCCGATTTTGATGAAATTTTCAGGGATTGTGCGGGTTAGGTCCTAGACGGTCCCCTATAAATTTCAGCACCTTCGGACCAATAGGAGCGAGTGCGCATGCGCAAACGTGAATTTCCTGGGACCTCGGTTTCTCGGTTTCTAATGAACCGATTTTGCTCAAATTTGGAGGTTAGTTAGGGACTAACTTCTAAGAGACACCCTATAAGTTTCAATCAAATTGGTCAAGCAATAGCCGCTGCGCATGCGCGAACTTTAAATTTATTGTTACAACCAAAACTCCGCAACTATTCAACCGATTTCGATGAAATTTTCAGGGATTGTGTGGGTTAGGTCCTAGACGGTGGACCGCTAATATTTTGGTATTCAATAACTCTTTGAATCATAATTTTTTCGCCAACTGATTCTATACGTCCATGTTACAATGAGTGAGGAAGCTATACTGCCCACCCAACTTGGCAGACTTTTTTCTCTCCTATTCAACGCAGGAAGGTGAAATTTGAGAGGCAGGGTCAATGGAGAATGCTGAAGGCGCCTGAGTGGTCACTGATCGGCTGAGTGAGCTCCAAGGCCATTTTCTCTCCTGTTGAACGCAGGAAGCTAAAATTTGAGAAGCAGGGTCAATGGAGAATGCTGAAGGCGCCTGAGTGGTCACTGATCAGCTGAGTGAGCTCCAAGGCCATTTTCTCTCCTGTTGAACGCAGGAAGCTGAAATTTGAGAAGCAGGGTCAATGGAGAATGCTGAAGGCGCCTGAGTGGTCACTGATCAGCTGAGTGACCTCCAAGGCCATTTTCTCTCCTGTTGAACGCAGAAAGCTGAAATTTGAGAGGCAGGGTCAATGGAGAATGCTGAAGGCGCCTGAAGGGTGACTGATCAGCTGAGTGAGCTCCAAAGCCATTTTCTCTCCTGTTGAACGCAGGAAGCTGAAATTTGAGAAGCAGGGTCAATGGAGAATGCTGAAGGCGCCTGAGTGGTCACTGATCAGCTGAGTTTCTCCCTTGCGAGGGAAAAACATTAAACATGATTTAATGTTTTTCCCTCGCAAGGGAGAAATTTTTAAGAGAATAATAGAGATGGATAGTAATAATTTAAATATGCCCTCCCCCCTTAAGGAGAGCTGAAATTTATTCCATCAGTATTGAGTGTCTCTCATTTCATTTTAACATACTCTTGGAAACGGTCTATAAGATACGTTGTAACAGCGGTGTGCTCTATACATAGGTTCACGAATTGTTGATGAGATATTAGTGAAATGAGGCAGGTAAGAACGAAGGAAGTAGGATGTGAAAAAAGGTGATGATGTACAGCTGAGCTGTACAGGAGAACTTTCGAACATGAATAATCATCACGCCTCGTCTAGAAGTGATCAATCAGTAAGGAAGGTGTCACTAGTCCTACTAAACATCCTTCCTTTCTATACTCCTACGAATTATGTATCTATAATTTCAGGGATACACAGGAAAACTTGGCACCCATAACAAATCAAAACTACTTTCTCCACATCCCACAACTCAAAAACTTTTTGATCGAATTTGTAAAAAAAAAAAAAGACTTACTCACTACAGTTGAAAAGATCACTGAACTTTCCCATACACTTTATTTAAAACATCGGACTTGCTCTTTATAGAAGATTCCTTCACTCGAAATCTTCAGTCCAGATGTGTACATCACTTTTTGCTTTCCTTGTTTGGTTCAGATCTTCAATTTTAAAGGGCTTTAGCATAGATTTAGTGTATCCAAAATTTGGTTTGGAGAAAACAAATGTTTATTTTCAAATACAGAATAGAGACCAATCTACAAGCAAGATGATCTGAGGATCATCTTGTATATTCTTTGTCGGAAATTCAGACGATGCTAGCATAGCGAAAGTGCACTTAACTTCTAATAAAATGAATCACGAAGATTTCAGAAATCTATCCCCCCTCAACATAACCACTTTGAGCGAAGAAAGGCCTTGCAACCACTATGAGTAATACCAAGTAGTTTTACTATCAAAAGTGAATCCATTACCAATACAAAATTGATCTGCCTCACCTATGCAGTTTCTTGGGCCCGCACTGAACGGAATGTACGCAAATGGATGCCTCTTGGCGCATTCTTCGGGTAAAAATCGATTAGGATCGAATGTCTCAGGATCCGGAAACCATTTTGGGTTTCTGTGAACGAAGTATGGCATCACAGTGACATTGGTGCCAGCTACAATAGGCGGCAAGTCCTCTGAAACAATGACAAATTTGTGATACTATTGATAGAGTTTGATCTCTTGGAAAATTGCTAGTAATCTGTTCAACATGGACAGAATATTCAACGTCATAAATATTAGATCAAACGCTACTATATCTACAAAACCAGAGCTTTTGTACGAACCGTTGATAAATGGTGAGTATAACGTGCCATGATATACCTTGAACATTGGAACTTAGGACTCTTTACCTACGAAGTTTTTTTGTCTAGGAAATGCAAGGGACTCGCCATATTTTGAACAATTGAGGAATATTCAAGCAAAAAGTGGATGTCATACTCAGGTGAAGATCTTCTGTGAGCCTTCTCGCCAGGTATGGAACTGATGGGTACAATCTCAAACATTCCTTTATGAACCGTTCGAGATAATTCATATTTTGGATATCGGACAAAGTTGTTTCTCTTGATTCATCCCCAAATATTTCATATTGTTCTTGGTAAGCACATTCCTAGAACCACAAGCAATGTTACAGATGGAAATTTTAGCAAGCAGTGTGACTGGTAATTCAGTATTCTGTATATAGAAAATACTTACTTGCACATCTGGATTTTGTCCCAATTCAAAAATAGCGAATTGAAGCAATGCTGCAGTGGTATCATGGCCCTAGAAGTAAAGTTTATTAGTTAGTAGACAATATGACTATTAACATTGCTCGTAATATTATAATAAGTATGGACTAACGTTAACTCTCAATACTGATTAAACTCATTAATACATCACTAACCCATACCCAGTAATTCCAAATATTATTTTTTAAATTTTAACTTTACAATAAATGTTATTAAAATTACGTAATAGTCACAACTTGTGGGTTGGTTGAATATTTTTTGTACCTACTTCAAATAGGAATGTATCAACTTCTTCTCGAATGTCCGAGTCTGTCCAACGGCCTTGGTTCTGCATGTCTAATTCCAAAATCGTGTCAAGGAACGTTTGCCTTTTTTTCTCTGTTAAGTAAATAGAAAAATCAGCTGAAATTCTATCATCAAATCGTTGATAATAATATTATATTTGATAATAACAATAATTATTATTATTATCAAATATATTATATTTGATAATGCATACCACCAAATGCACTTTCGTGATTTTCTCCTTCCCTTATTTTAGAGTAGGCTGCCCGTCTATCGGCGATGATCTGTACAAAGATGTTATAATTGAGAATGCACTTAAAAATTGCGCCAGTAAAAATAAGTTCAAAATGCAATGTAGAGATTGACAATTTACGATTGTTAGCGAACATACCCATTGCACCAAAAAAGTTAAAACTGCTATTGGTGTAAAGAATATTTTTACAGGTAATTTTATGAAAAAAAAAATATATATGCAATATAACTGGTTTTTAACAAAAGATCTCGTTCTGATTCCTGAGTCAATTATTATAGTGAATGGTGTCTTATGTGAAATTTAATTATGAACTGTAGTATAGGTAATTATTATTATTAGAAACTATAAGATAGCATTGGGAAGAGAGAGAGAGAGAGAGAGAGAGAGAGAGAGAGAGAGAGAGAACGTCAATTACTTAAAGGAATCAATTTATTGTAGTAATTTGATAAATTTAATCTGACTTTGTTGGTGAAACCATGTAGAAACTTCACGTCTTTAATGTCTTGTCTTCCAGTCGGCGTTATATTGAATATGCAGTCTCTGGTTATCACGAATAATATGCGGAATATTATAGCTTTTGCAGTCCTGAATATAAAAATTCGAAATTAAATTATGAATTCAAAACTGTTTTTTAGTAGTATATCTTTATGGTTAAATTTCTTGATCTGAACCTCGTATTTCACATCATATAGGTTAGAAATACATATTTATTAGAAATTAAAGACTCCGTTTTTGTGGAGAGTTAACAATTATATTATTTATTGGAGTCGTCTTTAATTCGTGTTATTATTATTATTGGTTGGTACATGTTTCGACGGTACTCAGCCTTCTTCTTCAGCCTCTATTCCTCATTACTTGTGTTAACCTCTATGTTTAGGTTTAGCTTTTATTTTTTTTGCTGTGTAATTTGAGGCAGAAATTTCATATTTGGTAGAACAAGCTACTTTGCAAATACACAATTTCTCAAAAAACTTTCCAAGTGGCTCGTAGAACATGTTTTTTTTAAACTATGATTAAGGCGAGCCATGATTAAGGTTAACACTATTAATGAGGGATAGAGAACATAAATTAATAGCAACAATAAAATAACTACAGAAATTGGGGACATGATCATAAAGGTCTAACAAGAATAATAATTGACAATGTGACCCCAATAAATTATTACCTACCTACCAGGGTGAAGAAGACGGTTGAGTACCGTTAAAACAGGTACCTATCAATAAAAAAAAATCGAGAATTGAAGAAGACTCCAATAAATAATTTTCAAAACGGAAAATAGTTCTACGAGGAACGATTTTATAATAATGTATAATTGTACAATAATATATTGTAAGAATCCACTCTAGGATCAGGAAAATCATGTGTTTATTTTGGTTGATGTTTTGTTGACATGAATGAAAAATCTTGTTGTTGTGTTTTGGTCTTTGACAAAGTTAATTCCGGAAAATACATAAAGTGTTGACTTTGAAAATTTGTTGGCTTTTACATTTGGGGGCCCGTCTAAAACAAACAAAGGTTTAAAGGAAGGGAGAAGTTCAAGAATTGATCTTGAAAAAGAGAATTTTTGAAAGACCACGATGCCTCGAACGTCTACGAAAAGAACGCCAACTCGACGAACCATATCGACTCGCCAGTGCTCAGTTCCTGCTATTTCATCCCCGAATCCTCCTCTGCTGACTGAAGGGGATAGAAATCTTGAGGGTCGGGTACTAGCAATGGAGACTGCTCTTACTAAAATGCAAGACCAAATTACTACGTCTGCACAGCATCTTAAAGAGCTCATACGAGACGCTATAAGGCCTCAAAATGTGGGGAGGCAAATGATGCAGAGTGAGCCACATACAAGTCTAGATAATCCTTGTATGCCATCTTCAGCATGCTCTACTCAACCTCAAATGCAAAGTGTGCACAATACAACTTGCCCAACCCAACCAACTTTTTGTGTCACCACAGAAAGTAAGCCTATGCCTTACGATGGCACAGTAGCGTGGGAAGAGTATAGAGGACATTTCGAAGCACTCTCCAGTGTGAATGGTTGGAGTAATATCAGGAAAGGACAACAGCTAGCGAGTGTGTTGAGAGGTGCAGCGCTGACGGTTTTGAATAACCTTCCACTCACAGAACAGCAACAGTACAGTTCTCTATCACGGGCAATAGCAGCTAGATTTGGGCAGGAGCAGCTCGCTCCTAGGTGGCAGGCAGTTTTAGACACTCGCAAGCAGGGTGACACAGAGTCACTTATTCAACTAGCCACTGACATAGAGCGAATGACCAGAAGTGCTTACCCAGGTTGGCCAAATTCATACAGAGAAACTATTGCAGTGAGATCATTTCTTCGGTCCTTGAAGAATCCAGAATTGAGTCGTATGTTGACACTTGGAGGACCTTTTCTAACTGTGCAGGATGCATTGACCAAGGCTCAAATGTTAGAAGCTTCAGTTGAGAAGGCCGCTCTTAACGAACAAGGGGAGAGAAGAGATGGAACAAGCACTCAATGCTGGGGCTGCAACCGTTCAGGCCACCTAAAAGCACAATGTCCGAATAAGCCCGAGAAAGTAGAAGGAAGGGGAAATGTGTATTCAAAGAGCCAGCCGGAAAACTGATTCGAGCCAGGAGCAATGGTCAGGGCCTGACTCGGAATAATCCTGGCCACTTAGCAATTATTTGTTCCACCAGATTAGGAAAAAGGGCTTGTTTTGTTGAAGCCAAATTATGGGGGAAAGTTTACTTTCTACTAGTGGACACCGGGGCGTCTGTATCCATTCTGCGCCCAGATATAATCAGAGAAAGACAACAGAATCTGAAGAAACAAACGGTATTTCAACATTTGCACACAGCTTCAGGTGGAAAGATGGAAGTTCTGGGTGAGTGCAACCGTTGAAATAGCAATAGGCGACGAATTCTCACAAAGGCACACTTTTTTGATCGCTCCTATTAGAGATAAAGCCATTTTAGGAGCTGACTTCTTACAAACATTTGGGGCATGCGTTGATTTCAAACGGACTGTGCTACGAATTTGTGATAGGGAGGTACCCCTCGTAAAACGCTGGAACTGTGTAGAAAGAGTTCTTCAAGTGGCTTTGAAACAGGTGGAGCCAGAACAACGACATGGAGATCCACAATGGGTAACAAATGCGATGAAAGCGTCTGATTTATGCCCAAAGTCTGCTCATTATGATAATGTGAGATCGTTACTTTTACAGCACAAATCCTCATTCGCTGAAGAAGGTAAACCATTGGGGCGGACAGACGTGGTCCAGCATGCGATCAACACGGGAGATGCAATTCCTATCAAACAACCCCCACGCCGAATTCCCTACAGTCAGCTGAAAGATGTGGACAAACTGTTACAAGACATGATCAATCAAGGCGTTGTCGAGCCATCAAATAGTCCATGGGCATCGCCAATTGTTTTGGTACCAAAAAAAGATGGTACCACTCGTTTCTGTATAGACTACAGGCGTCTCAATGGGGTTACCAAAAAGGATTCCTATGCTCTTCCGTGTGTACAAGATTTATTGGATACTCTTCATGGAGCCAAATGGTTCTGTGGTTTAGATCTTAAAAGCGGATATTGGCAAATTGCTATGAAGCCAGAAGACAAAGAAAAAACTGCGTTCAGCCTGTATCAACAAGGTCTATGGCAATTCCGTGTTCTACCCTTTGGGCTTGCTAATGCACCAGCCACATTCCAGCGATTGATGGAGGCAGTTATACCGAAAGAACTAGGGCTTGTCTATCTCGATGACATCATTATTTATGGGGACGACGTACCTACAGTGGTAAGGAAACTCGATGGGGTACTGAAACGACTCGGGGAGGCAGGATTGCAAATTCATCCTGATAAATGTACTTTCTTCAAAAAAGAAATCAAGTACTTGGGACACATTATATCGGCCTCTGGAGTAGCTACAGATCCAGCAAAAACTCAAGCAGTTCAAAATTGGCCTCAACCACAATCGAGGAAGCAGGTAAGATCATTCCTGGGACTTTGTTCTTATTACCGACGGTTCGTGAAAAACTTTTCAGAAATTGCGCAACCACTCACACGTCTTACAGCAACAGGAATTCCATTCCATTGGGATAAAAGGTGCCAGGATAGCTTTTCAAAGCTTAAGAACTTGATGACATCAAGTCCAGTATTAGCTTATCCTGATTTTAAAGCCCCATTTGTTCTAGACTGTGATGCTAGTGGCCACGCTATAGGAGCTGTGCTGTCTCAACAAGTTGAAGGGGAAGAACATGCCATTGCATACTACAGTTACACACTTTCAAGAGCAGAACAAAACTATTGTGTGACTAGACGAGAACTACTAGCAGTTGTCAAAAGCATTCTTCATTTCCATCATTATCTATATGGAAATGAATTTAAGCTTCGAACTGACCATTCTGCGCTAACATGGCTCAAAACCTTCAAAAAGCCGGAGGGACAGTTGGCTAGGTGGATCGAAACCTTACAGAGCTACAATTTCCAGATCCAACATAGAAAAGGTCGTCGTCACGGAAATGCGGATTCTCTTTCTCGGCGTCCATGTGAAAGTTATTGCCGATACTGTGCACGACGGGAGGAAAGAGAAAGAGAAGAGGCCTCACATGAAGTTTGTGCAATCCAGCTTGAATTTGGGGGAAATCGAAACCAAGATGATGAAACTATAACAAAAATTGTATCCTGGAAGCAAAAAGGAGAAAAACCCTCAGTTGAAGAAATGACTAGTTGGAGCCCATCGGCCAGAAGGCTAGTGAACCGGTGGGACTCACTGGAATTGCAAAACGGACAGTTGTTTCATCGTTGGGAGACGAAAATGGGCCAAACTTGGTTGCAATGGGTGGTACCAACCAAAATGATTCCAGAAATACTCCGTCAGTGCCATGACAGCCCGGAGGGAGGTCATTTCGGTTTCTGGAAGACTCTAGGTAAGGTTCGACAAATGTATTTCTGGTTAGGGATGTCGTCTGATGTACGATCATGGTGCCGAACATGTTTAGAATGTAGAAAAGTGAAAGGCCCAGGCCCAATTAAACCTGCACCGCTCCAACAGTTGGCTGTAGGAGCCCCTTTTGAACGACTGGGTGTGGACATTCTTGGTCCGTTCCCCAAAACAAGTAGAGGTAATAGGTACATCCTAGTTATCGCTGATTATTTTTCCAAGTGGCCTGAAGCCATTCCATTACAAAATCAGGAAGCTCATACAGTGGCAACAGCGTTAGTAGAGCAAGTTTTCCCTAGAACTGGAGTCCCGTTGTCAATTCATACCGATCAAGGTCGAAATTTTGAGGCTAAACTGATGCAAGATGTAGCAAAGCTAATGGGATACCATAGAACTCGATCCTCACCTCTTCATCCCCAATCAGCAGGATTGGTAGAGCGGTTGAACCGCACACTGAGCAAAAATTTGGCAATTTTCGCAAGTACCCACCAACGAGACTGGGATGAGAAAATTCCTTTCTTCCTGTTGGCATATCGCTCTGCACCACAACGAACTACAGGATTATCCCCAGCTCAACTTGTGTATGGCCGAGAACTGCATTTACCAGGGACATTGATGAGACCTGCTTTACTACAACAACCGCTCGAGACATTATACGCAGTTCAACTGAGATCTCACCTACAGACTGTAAGAGAATTCGCGCAAAATGAGGCTCAAATCCAGATGAAAACGCAGAAGGAAGTGCACGACCGTCGGGCCAAAATACCTCAACTAACTGTCGGAGATTCGGTCTGGGTTTACAATCCCCGAAGAACAGTTGGAAAATGTCCTAAACTGCAGGCAGCATGGACGGGACCATACAAGATAGTGGCAAAGAAAAACGATGTCCTTTTCCAAGTCAAGATGGAACGCACTACTCGCTTACTACATGCAAATAGGTTGACAAGAGCTGAAATCAGGCCTGAGGGCAGGCCTTAAGAAGAGTGGGAGGCAGTGTAAGAATCCACTCTAGGATCAGGAAAATCATGTGTTTATTTTGGTTGATGTTTTGTTGACATGAATGAAAAATCTTGTTGTTGTGTTTTGGTCTTTGACAAAGTTAATTCCGGAAAATACATAAAGTGTTGACTTTGAAAATTTGTTGGCTTTTACAATATCATAGGAATAATTATAATCTAATGATTACCTATACTGCACCACGCTCACCTTGCGATAGCATCTCTATACGCCAAGTTTTCACCATCCAAACTGTTCAAAGTCACACCCATTGCAGCCTCTACATAAAAAATGTGATGGTCAGGCAATAATAATGGTATTCGATTGTTACGCAACTACGATTATAGGATTATTGATGAACAAAGTCAATACCTGCTAATCAAGGTCAACCACATGTTCACCAATGATTATTGAAGTAAGTATGCTTAGTACGGAAGGACGTCCTTCATTTATACTGTGACGGATGAAATCATTTTTGACCGGCTTCAACAGTGCCGAAGGCGCGCGAAAGAGGAGGTTCTCTTTTCAATGTGTCGTGGGACGACTTTTTTTTTTAGATGGATGAAAAACTAATTAAATCTCTACAGTTAACAGTTTTAATGGACGAGAACATGTTCCACGTTTTGTGAAGATTTTGTGCGTACCTACCTCCTATTACATCCAGAGTGCAGCTTGATATCATTTGGTACGGGGCGAACGGTTGTCCATTTTCCTCCAACATCTTCTGAACGAATTTTCGAGCATTAGCGTACATAGTTTGAGATTTATCTTCGAGGATTTTGAAATGAAACGTTGGTGTTAAAAGTTTTCTCCGCGTATGCCATTTACCTCCTGAAAATAGTATTATCACAATTATGATAGAACATACTGGCCATCCAAGTGATAATCATGTTTCATATTTGTGTACCTTACATATATACAAACCTTCTCATTTGTTGTGTTTCAATCTACACGTCTTGAAGACACATAATAGATTTGCCAAATAACTATTTTGCCCAAAAACAAGAAAAGACTGACCATGCTTGATAAACTTAGAATAATTTTTGCAATTTTTTTATCTTATTTTTATTTTGCAGAAATGAGGAATAATTCAGAGTTTTGTATATTGAAATAATATTATAATAATATGTGAATTACAAACATCACTGAAAGGTATTTAAGGCAACCGATCATACAGGTAGATAAGTTACTGCTATTCCACTCAATATTTGTGTCTAGTACTTTCCAGCAAGAAAAGGTTTTGCAGTATGAACAAAAATTTCAATATAAACCTGTACTGAGAAGTAATCCATCTTGCAACCAAGCCTTCAGCAAATCGTATTCAGCACCTTTGTCAATGTGCTTCGTGCTAGACAATAAAATCTGAAACAAAATTCCTTTCGATGAATTGCTGAAGTGCCAAATTGAATAATATTCAATTCGTTAAGGGTGTCACTCCATCACCACATAACGTCAATCTAGCTAGTTTTCAGGGGGTTGAAAAAAGTAGTGACCAATGATTTGCTGCTTTCCCTAGACAACCAACTCCAGTTTTTTAGTCCTTTTTATTTCCTAAATACCTGTCTTCACCATCCGGGAACATAGATGATTAATCGGTGCGCCGCAAGAAGGGACGGCGCAGTTATGTGGTGATGGAGTGACCCAATATTATATTGTATTGTATGAGTAGTTTATCTACAAATTGAACAATTTTTACATTATATGTTGAGTCGCACTATCTTACAAGCAAAATGAGAAGTAGATGATATGAGATCACTTTATTCTCTTTGTAACACTTACCACGTTATTATAAAAGGAACATTTCAAGCAAATTTTAATAATATCAGTATTAGATGGAAAGTGAAAATTGAACTCGCTTCTAGTATGAGTATTAATGTAAGCAATGATAGTTTTCAATGGTGACTTCCTTTCCATATTTTTACCTCGATATCATCAGGATCATTGACAAAGACTAGAGGTAACCCAACCAGCCATGAAGCAGCTATTCGATCGAACCCATCCACAAATAACTTCTTCAACCAGTCGAGTGTTTCTGCAAAACGTAATAACGTGGGAAGTGAAGTAATTCAGTTATACTTTTGAATCATCATCTTTCTATAAGTTATATATTAATAAGTAAGAAATGACAAGAGATTATTAATAGTAATATTGATTATACGCTTGTATGCACTGTAACCAACTACAAACTTTAATACTACTTTTACAGTGTACTAAATTATTATACTCGTAGAGTTGCCGTCAATATGTTAGGCCATGAATAATGAAAATCTCAAGTAAATATTAATGGATATTGGAAGATGGTTCACATGGAATATTCATAATAGCGAGATTTTTTCGTCATAAAGTACGTAAGTTTGGCTATGAAATCGACATTTTTTTTTATTAGTGTCGGAAGTGGTTATCTTGGTTATCATAAATTTGTTGGGTAACGAGAGGGGTACATACATTCATTGAACTTTATACGATTGCGAAAGTTGAACCAGGACACAAGTAGTTGTCAAAGCGTAAGCGATTTTTTCGATGATTGAAGACTCATTTAGATATGATGTGTGAGATTAGCTATCATTTTTATTGAAATGAAAACACATTTTTCTTCCCATCTTCCCAATCTATAAGTTTGCTGAACGGATGGTTAGGGTAGATTATATTTTTCTTCTTGGGTAGTAGCCCAGCAAGCATTAACGGCACTGATCTATGTAAATGATGGTTGGTATCTATAATAGCGTTTAGAACATGGGATTTTAATTATAAAATTCATGCATAAAATTTGCTGAAAACAAATAGTATTTATTATGAGTACAGTTCATCATTTACACAGTCATATTATTGGTTTATTTCATTAAACACTCACCCCTATACTTCACGAATGGAAGCAAGTGGACAGGGCCAAATAACAGAACTTGTAGACTGCAACGATACTTCGTCATCAGTTTGTAGTGCATCAACACCATCCTTAAGCTTGGAGTATGCCACAATATTATCAGTAATGAATATGTTACAATCACAGGTAAAATCAGACTCATCAAAGCTAGGGTGAAAAGATCCATGTTTTCTCAGGGCTGTTAACGATTAACTGGAGACAATATCAGAGGTAAAAGACCTTTCGTTGAGAAGTGTTTGAAGATCTGACAAATTTCATTGTGCACACACAACCGGTTCTATTCACTATCCTTGGTAGCAAGGACAACGAGTTCCTTAAGATACAATAATTATGTACACTTAAATAATGATTGTTTACATAAATATAAAAAAAACTTGGCAGACTACCATCACTCATAACACTTTAAACCAGTCTGCTATAGCACTTGATAACCGGATGTGTTATCAACACTCGATATCTTGGAGATTAATTATTTATCTCCTCACAAGTAATATGCGATTACCTAACAAAATAGTCGTTTTAGTCAAATTAATCATTATAAAAGAGGGCACCAGATTAGATTTTGTCTCATTTATTGAGTTTCGAGCGTTCGATTATATGCTGCGTTCCGAACAAAATTGAAGATTGTGAAGTAGAATGCGAGCTTCCGGCAAAAACTACAATGTGAACCATACAAAGAAAATTCATTTCTTGAAGACTATACAGCGCGACAAAAGTTGAAAAGAAAAAATGTCTGCCAAGTGGCTGTGGCACATAGCTTCCTCTTATTCAAAACCTGATTGTAGAGATGATCGGATGATTAGTAGTTAATCTCAAAACATCAATCTCTAAGTACATTCCACTACCCTCATAGGGGACCATCTACCCGCTAATCTGAACAATCCTAGGAACTTTCGTCGAAATCGGATGGAAAATGTAGAAGTTATGGCTGTTACAAGGAATTCACGTTTGCGCATGCGCAGTGGCTACTATCAGTCCGAGGGAGATGATTTTCATAGGGGACAGTCTACACATCAACCCGCACAATCGCTGAAAATTTCATCGAAATCGGACAATAACTTCGTATAGTTATGTCCGTTGCTAAGAAAAGTGCCGCGTATGGCAAATGGACAGAAAATTCTTCATTCGTTTTTCGGATTCTACGTACCTTGAAACGTAAACCAATCAAATTTTGAGAAGGGGTTAAACAATTTTTTGGGGTCGATTCCCAAGTTTCATTATTGAAAATTATAAAGAATTCATCAACAATATTGGTAACAATTTCTCAATTGTATTGCTAGTTTATCAATAATTCACGAAACTATCAATCCGAAAAGTATATGTAATGTAAGTAGATGCTATTACAATAAATAATTTATTTCAGCCAATTTTTTCCAATGTTCTTGCTCATAAGAAAGAGTGAGAAAGCTATACTATTTTCAGAAATGCCCCTGCCATACGTGTAAGAACTATTTTTTGATTTTTTAAAAAGTGAGGAAAAGGTATACACACAATAATATGCATTCAGTCAGTTTATTGTAATACTACTTGGAAAATGTTCAAATATAAGCCAAGCAACTTTTTGCATTCAGTCAATAAAATCGGTATACAATTTTATTCCAAGTGTTTTTAAAAAATATAATTACAGGTATGTTGAAGGTACTCTCCAAAACGTACTTCCACATTGGTACTTCATCTACAACGAACATGGTGTGGGTTTCAAATTAGGATAAGGTACTTCAAATACAGGACCCAAGTTAGTCCGAAAATATCACGATGTACCTACGTGCAATAAAAGTCAACAAATCTCTCTGCAATTTACTAATAATTCAATTATTACTATTGGTACTACCTACGGAGAACTTTAACTTGAATAGGTTCCGAAGGTCGAAGTATTGTGAATGGTACGAGATTCAACTGTGCCCTTGTCGTAACTGATTCCACCCTGGAGAATCTTATAAGCGTTGAAAGCAGCACCTTAATTTCCAGCATGGCAAATTTCTGACCTGAAATCGTGTTAAATTTACAATACTCATTACAATTAGATAACGAATATAGGATTTAGATGAACGGTCCGGAATCTCAAATTTTTGTCGATTTTAGCCCAACCGGTCTAAACAACAGAGAGCGATTCCTGAAAATATATGAGCATTTTTACCTATATCATTTTTGTATGTAAACTGTAGTAGATATGTTATGAATGTACTTTATTATGTCATAGTTCTACCGGAAACCTTCTCAAAACATTCAGTTCGGCGGGTAAGAAATGACTGGAACTGTATGAAATGAACTGAAAGGAAAATTAGTGAAAATAAATAATTTGTCTTCAGAGCTGATCTATTTTCAAAGGATTCATTGAGATTTCTGAAAATTGAGAGGAATATTGTTCAGCTCTGATGTAATTTCGTTTTGACGCCCTTTTACTTGCACTCAGTCCAAATTTGAGGTCGAACAACGAATTCTGCCCCAAAATGATTGCCCATTATATTCTAACATAATAATTATGTTAGAATTAGCCGATTTAGGTTCAGGTTTACACATAGGTTCAGGAAAGAGGATGATATCGATGTTCCTATTATTTACCAATGCAGTTTCTTGGACCAGCACTGAAAGGGATGTAAACGAAAGGGTGTCTTTTTGCGCATTCGTCAGGAAGGAATCGATCTGGATCGAATTTTTCTGGGTCTGGAAAGTGTTCAGGGTTTCTATGAACAAAATATGGCAAAATGACGATGTTGGAGCCCGCTGGAGTAGGAGGTAAATCCTCTGAAAATATAAATAAATAAGTTAGATGGAAAAATTAACAACAATGCTGCCTACAGTCAATTTATTTTCCCAGTATTTTCAAAATAAAATTCCTGTTCTACTACAATCTTGTCGTAAATAATGAGTGTATATATTTATGATCTCTATAAGTGAGAATGCTGACGCCTGCGATAATTATTTCCTAGATGAAAGCTATAAAATAATAGCGGGATTGATAATAAATTGGGACACTCACTTAATTGAAGATCTTCATTCAATCTCCGAGATATATATGGAACGGATGGATATAATCTTAAACATTCCTTTATGAATCTCTCCAGATAGTGCATATTTTGTAAATCTGCCATAGTTGCATCCCTTTGTTCGTTATTGAAAATTTCGAATTGTTCTTGGTACGCCAATTCCTGCAAAATAATGTATTTATATTTACTGTGTAGGACTTAATATTCCCTTTTGATGCAGCAATATTAGTAACTTGTTGGGCATTAACGATTCGAGTGACTACTCTTAGATTTTCAAGTAAACCGTCTAAGTAAATTGTCTACTTCCACGAAAGAACTGGGCTTCTTTAGTTAGTGTATGCATCGCCCGACGAGGAGGAGGTGCTTTAAAAGAAAGGTTGAGAATTATTACACAATGGTTTTTTTGCATGGACCACACGACTATATAGAACGCGGCTTTTCCATTAATCAGGAATAACATCGCTTTCTGAGAGTTGTAAGAGCCTTCATTGCAAAATTTGTTTCTTGGTTGCAAGGGATGCAAAACGGAGTACAACACGAATAGAACGTTATTCCGAGAAGCGAACACCGATAGCCTGAAATTTGAACGGAGATTAGCCCAATTTCAGTCAGTGAACAGTATTTTGCGGATCACACTTGTTTCTGGTAAGTCCAATTGTAAGTCCAACTCTTGAGTCCACAAAGGGAGCGATTCTTAAAATGAAATTTTATTCCTAATTGGTGAAAAACAATACGGTTATATAGAGAGTTTTCGAGCCAGGGTGTTTTGAAAATTACAACCCTTATTTTTCAACCCTTAGGATTGACGGACACTAACCAAATTTCTCCAAAATCTAAGGAAAGTGTCGTGTACGGCGGACGGCGTACAGCTGACAGTGAACGGCAAACGGGCGCTTTTTTTTTTTTTAATTCAATTTCCGGATTTTAAGTACTCTGAAACGTAAAACAGCGAATTTTGAGAGGGGGGTAGAAAATTTGTTTCTTGCTCGATTCTAAAGGTTCATTATTGAAATAATAAACCAAAATGTATTTAGTGTAGAATCCAAATATTGAATAAACATTTTTCCGTCCGTCCGCGTACGACGTATGCCTAGTTCCCGTGGACCAATTTTGATGAAATTTGGGATACCGGCTTCTAGTTGAGCCTCGAAGGTTTTGGTTATTGTGTGTCTCTTCTAACGGGTAGAAAGTAGGAAAAACATTTGCAAAACGCTCTAGCTTGAAAACTTTCAATGTGCAGGTTTTTTTTTTTTTTTTTTTTTTTTTTCATTCATATGATACATCCAAGATTTTATAGAATTTTTTGTCACCACCCAGAGCTCTGGGGACCAACAGTTTGCTTCTTATGAGGATAATTAATTATTTAATTAGTGAATTAATAATTGCCTACCGACGTTATTCATTAATTTAGAATAGTCTTCAAGTTTTAAAAAAAACGAATGAAACCATCCAGAGCTCTGAACGATGAACCATAAATGGAAGTTGATAGTGAAATTAATTATTGTGACTAGACGTGACCAGCCTAAGAGCTTCTTGGCCGTGGTTGGGTCCCTCAAACCCCTCCAACTTCGACCACTGGTCATTGGAAGGGTCGAAAGAAACTACGTTCTTCGCAGACGGGTGATCTGTGTGTAATAATTTGCAACGTTTTACTTACATACCTGAATTTCTGGATTATGCCCCAACTCGAACATTGCATACTGTATCAAAGCCGCAGTTGTATCATGCCCCTGAAGACACAAGAAAATCGTTAAATCAATAATAGATGAGAATGGTTCTGCAATCATGTATAGAAAAATGCAACTTTTTCAGATATTCAGAAATGAGTTTACCTCAAAGAGGAAAGTGTCTACTTCCTCTCGTATATCATCATCAGTCCATTCGCCTTCATTCATCAAATCCAATTCCAAAATCCTGTCTAGGAAAGCTTGTCTCTTCTTTTCTAAATGGGTACCAAATTATTTAATCAGTCACTATAATGCCACCAGTCACGATTGATCAAATAAACATAAACCATTAAAGTAAATTGAAGAAGGGAATCAAAGAAACTTTGTTACTTTCCCAGAAGAAAACCACGTCGACGACTGATAATGATATCCGTGGTGATGTGGTGAAGGAGATTGATTTACTACTATTAGTAAAACATGTTAACATCTTCGTTGGCATGTTTGATGCTGTACAAATACCTAATCAGTAAAATGCTACAAATACCTCCAAAAATGTCTTCTATTTTATTTTCATTTCTTGCTTTTGAGTAAACTGCTCTCCTTTCAGTGATAATCTGCAAAAATCATTAGTCAGTAATTGATCGAAGCCCAGATGGTGCAAACTGGCCTGCTTTTGAGTAGAGAGTGCAATAGAAAGAAATTGTTATTTATCAGAAAAAACATTTTTACAATAGGTACAGCATAATATGCCAATTTTGAATAAATATTGCTTGCTGTTGGCGAAAGAGTGGTGATGGGCAAGAGTTGCTGCTGTACAGAGGAATATAGTGAGAGAAACAGAGACATTCAATCGACAGAACTGAATTCAATGATACGGTGGGGGTGATATAGGGAAGGAGATATAACAGGAGTTGTTACCAAAATACAATTATTGTATTCTATAATGGATAAGTTCAGTTTGTACTGCAAATCGTGTGTTCGGTATGACTTGGTAGTTCATAACAATACACCCTAATCATCATGTAACAGGCTATGTTTGACCGGCTACCTACGAGATCGCTGGTATCACACCACGATAAGAATTGTGTACTTTAAATAGTACATTTGGAATTATGCACTGAATTATACTGCTCACCTTACTGGTGAAGTCATGTAAAAATTTGATGTCCTTCATGTTTTGAACGCCTCTTGCAGTTAATTCCCAAAGCCATTGCGCGGTATAGTAAACGTAGACTACTCTATACACTACGTCAATTGTTACCCTATAAAACAAAAAAAGAACTGGAGAATGGGTCGAGCTACTCACTGATATATAGTAATGTATAAAACATTAAAATCAATACATATAATACAACTATCCGAAAGAAAAACTCTTCACCTCCGGGAGATTGAAAACGCTGAAAATTATCACACAGCAGTTTTTTGTTTTTCTGTAAAGTTCACCCGTCAAAAACCTTCACCCGTCAAGGACCAGTGGTAGGTATAGGGGAGCGGTTAGGGTCCTTAGGACAAGGCTCGAACTACCCACGTGTTCTGATAAATTTCACAATAAACGCGTATTTTACAATCGTTGATAGTCTGGGTGATATCATTCGTTTCTCCGGTGATTAACTAAAAAGTCTCTTACTATCTATTAGTCTCTTACTCTCTAATATCCTCATTAGGCGAACCGTTGGACATATTTTATTCGATTTTCGGAATATGCGTACCTAGAACCACCACCAAGTGTTGAGTAGAGACATTTCATGGCAAAGCACAAGTAAAACGATTTGTATATTAGTATGGAATCGATGAATTATCAAAAATAAAACTCACCTCCCGATTGCAGCCACGTATTCTGTACTATGGTCGTCTTGGCTGTTCAACGAAACTCCCATTGCAGCTTCTGAAAGACCGTCGAGAAAAAAGATGACCAATTGTTTTTCTATTGCGGAAAATCAATATTTTTTTTAAATTTCAATGAATGCACTTGTAGAATAAATTATTCCCAAGCATTCCTTCAGAAATGAAACTATGTATTGAAAATGGATTTGAATCCTGGAAAATTGACTATCTGTGATTCAACAAAACAATATGCCATCCTAGTATAATTTTGCTGAGAAGCATGAAGACTTCTTTGTCAGTAATTACCCTCAGACTAGCAGTGTCTAACTTCTTTTGTTTTACAAACAAACATTACTAGAAATTTACTGTTTCCACAGTAAGTACAGTGCATTTTTGTTACCTGCATGTATAAGTCCCGCTCGGATTGACCTGCTCACATTGAAATACTCTCGTGAACTGAAAGTAGATTTCCCGAAACCCCCAAAGCTTCCACGATGCTCAGGAAGAGTTGGAAAGAGAATACCTGCGATGCTCGTGTAATGTACTAGGATGCTCTACTTGGAGCAAGCGAAATCGAGATTTCCAAATCGGCGCAAAGTGAAAAAACAGCTAATGACAGAAAGTCAGTCTTCCAGGACTCAAAGTTAAACGTCAAAAAGTAACGTCATTTACTCCATCATGAAGAACACACGACATGGAAAGATGACTCTAGACAGGTAAGAGTACTCGGATGTATCTGTGACTACCTGCTCATGATACAAATTATTAGAAACTCACTATCACACTAAGAAGGAAGGAGAGCAGAGGAGTAAATAACAATACTTTATTAATTTTCTAGTTAACAGTATAGACCCACAATTACCGCTTATTACATCCAGCGTGCAGCAAGAAATTTTTTCATAAGGGCTAAACGGCTTTTCGTTTTCTTGAAGAAGCCTCTCCACAAATTTTCTAGCGTTGACATACATTGTTTGCGATTTGTCCTCTAAAATCTTAAAATGAAATGTTGGTGTCAAAATCTTCCTTCGCGAGCGCCATTTCTGCCCTAAAACATTACCTCGATTCCTCATGCAAATACTGATTTAGGACAATTTAAACACAGTTTAATGTTTCTGATTGTGTCATACAAAATTCACTTTTTAAACTGAAGCTGTTGGAAGCGTACGAAGCGTTTAAAAAAGGTGCATCTTACCTGTACTGGTTAGCAAACCCTGTTGCAACCACGGTTTCAACAAATCGTACTCCCAACCCTTTTCGATGTGACGTGTGCTGGATAGTATCACCTGAATCCAGATAATATGGAAAATATAATAGTCGTATCCAGCACTTGGTTGTTTGAATAAGGTTCATGCGTATTACATCTGTATACATGTATGGTAAATGTGTGTGTTGATTTTTGAGGTTGTAGGTTTTGCTCGTTAAGAAGAAAACCCAGTAGTAAAATAGATCTTCTGAAAAGGTTTATTTGAAACTTGCTTTTGTAGTTTATTTTCTTTTTTATCGATGTTTATGCTTTCTAACAATTATTTTTCTGTAGAGATCACCCGACTGTAAAGAACACGGCTTTTTCATTTATGGTAGGTACCCACCAAGAAATGATCGTGCGAGGTAGCAATCATATTTATTTCGAAAATAACTATAAGTTATTCGGATTTTGTTTGTTATGGAAGCACAACTGGCTTGAAATTCTATTCAAGGAAATGAGAAAAAATTGCGTTTCATCGGCTGAAATTCGACCCACTTCCGCCATTCAAAGTCCATGTGCGATTAACACTTGTGATTCTGATTTATCATTCGGACAACCCACTTAGTAACGAAGTAACTGTACATCGTCTCACTAAAAGGTCCCATTCAAGAGAAAACTAGAATGTTCTAAAGACCGAAGAGGTGGGTGGAACCTTTTTCTGCTAGGTTCCTAGGGGCCACTTGTAACTGATTACGTTCACAATCAACGCTCATCCAGCGATTGTTGATCGTTCAGGGCTCTAGATGGTCTCGTTGGTACATTTATAAAAATTGAACATCATCTTAAATTGAAGAAAGGAGTTAGAAAACATTCATTAACTACGCAATTAAAAAAAAGCGAAGTTGGGTAATCTCATCACATTCTAAAAAATCGTGAGTTTTTTGAATGAATGAAAAAACAATACCTTTATAATGAGAGTTTTCGAGCTAGAGCGTTTTGAAAGGTTAAAACCTACACTTTTCACCCCAAATCAAATTTTTAGGGAGGAACAATATTTTGTATTTTCTCGCTCGATTCCAACAGTACATCATTTTTAACGAGAGAGAATAATATTTATTGAACATTCTAGAAGTAAAATAGTAACTAACTTCTAGTCTAACTAGTCTAACTAGTCTAGTGACTAACTTCTAGTCTAACTGTTAGACTAGGATTCCAGTAGTTTTCGAAACGTAAGGGATTCGCCAAAAGTTCAAAATAAGTTGCCAAAAGTTCACAACGAGTTGCCAAAAGTTCAAATTGATGTATACCAATGGAGTTTGGTACATTATTGAAAATAATAAACCAAGGCACATCGCTTTCGATATTACTAAGTGAGTAGGTAATTGTTACAACCTCTAGACCTTGCAGGATTCTTTGGATGGTTGGTAGACCTATTATTAACCGTGTCTTATTTTCCTATTATTAACCGTGTCTTATTTTCCTATAACACTCAATATAATTTGAGGTGAATTTTCAAAAAAGATCTTTAAAATTTGGGAATGTTGAAAGATTTTTTATTGAAATCTTACCTCAATGTCATCTGGACTGTTTACAACTACATAAGGCAGGCCTAGCACCCAGAATGCAGCTACACGGTTCCAACCATCGACGAACAACCAAGAGAGCCAGCTGAGTGCATCTGCAAGTTCATATAATTATGTCACTCTGGTTGCCTAGTTGGGTTTGACATTTATTCGTAGGGAGATATTTATAATAATAGAGACCTAAACAAAGCTAAAGTTGCGATTTGAATGCTGAAATAGGAATAAAAATAGTTATGTTTTCAAATTAATTAAAAGTTAATTTTGTTTGAAGTATGATTGATAATAATTTTTATCATTTTATTGCTGCAACATTTTTTAGGCAAAATATCAACTATATACTTAAAATTTTTAGTAAAAACTCCCATTTTCATCCAGAAGCCATTGGTTCCTTCATACCAGGTACCTGTCTACCTGAAATTTATTTACGACTACATTTGTTTGTTTTAAATTATGAAAATTTGTCACACACCTACAAGCAGTTACTGTGGGTTTTAATGAGGGTTGAAATTATTCGAATTGTAAGACAAGTCAATTAGACTGTACTTTTTACCAAATTTGTGAATTTGCAGATCTTTCTAAACATGTCTACTTACCTTTAATATCCACGAAAGGCAGGAAGTGAATAGGTCCTATCACTGGTACAAACCAAGGGCCTGTTAATTTTCGAAGCATCGCCAGTTGTCTGAGAGTGGGGACAAAAAATAATGAAGCTAACACCAGCCATGTAACTACGAAAGGTAAACATATAATAGTTGACAAAATAAACAAATCCATGATATGGAAAACTATCGTTCGGAGATTAAAATAAAATTCAAACTGGACGCTCTCGCTGAATGTGAAAAAAGTGAAGCAAACGTGTGACCTTCGAGCTGTTTTATACGAATCTGTGCGAGTGAATTGATAAAAATACTTGTATGGAACTGAAAGACCGACTGGTAGATAATTTTTGTAATTCATGTTTGTCCTTTGGAATTGATTTCTAATCGGATTAGGAGGCACTCACCTCAGAGAAATGAACAAGACAATAATTGCAATGAGATTTGCTATAATACAATTATTATTATTCGTGAACAAGCGTTAAAGTTAAGTTAATACGAGTTAATACTTGTAATATACAGGGTGTCCAAGTAACTACGCTCCCCCCACTTATTTTCTCTAATAGTGTAAGAAAAAAAATCGGATTAACGCTATTCTTCATAAATTTTTGCGTAGAATTCAAAATTGACAAAATTGCGCAGTGCGCAATTGCGCAACCATGCGCAATCATGATCAACTTTGTTTTTTCAAATGAGAACCCCCATTTTTTATTGCAGATTCAGATACTACGTCAAATTTTATGAACATTTTACTTCGACAACTTTTTTTTTTGGACGCGCGCAACCCGCACAGCGAGCGCTCAAAGATGCGCAACCCAGAGATTGCGCCACAGTTGAGATGAAGGTAGACCTCAAGTGCGGCACATCACTTAGCAGTGTTTTTCTACGCTGAATCGCGTGGTGGTGTCCCTTTCTTGATTCGATTCCATTTTACCTTATTTACAGCCAAAAAAGTCAATTTTTGAGGAGGAAATCATCGATTTTCTTACGAAGGGTAATGATCATCCTAATAAAATGTAAAAAAATTAAATTTTGTGATAATTATGTAGTAGTTTCTCGTTATTTTACAATTTAAAAAATTTAATTTTTTTTTTACATTTTATTAGGATGATCATTACCCTTTATGAGAAAATCGATGATTTTCTCCTCAAAAATTGACTTTTTTGGCTGTAAATAAGGTAAAATGGAATCGAATCAAGAAAGGGACACCACCACGCGATTCAGCGTAGAAAAACACTGCTAAGTGATGTGCCGCACTTGAGGTCTACCTTCATCTCAACTGTGGCGCAATCCCTGGGTTGCGCATCTTTGAGCGCTCGCTGTGCGGGTTGCGCGCGTCCAAAAAAAAAAGTTGTCGAAGTAAAATGTTCATAAAATTTGACGTAGAATCCGAATCTGCAATAAAAAGTGGGGGTTCTCATTTGAAAAAACAAAGTTGATCATGATTGCGCATGGTTGCGCGATTGCGCACTGCGCAATTTTGTCATTTTTGAATTCTACGCAAAAAATTATGAAGAATAGCGTTAATCCGATTTTTTTTCTTACACTATTAGAGAAAATAAGTGGGGGGAGCGTAGTTACTTGGACACCCTGTATACCATAAGTTAATACTCGTAAGTTGGTATGTACAAGTTTTCTGGATAGTCAAACAGTGCTTCAAATGATTAGGTACAAAACGGTTTCGCTTCCGAGTCTTGTAAAATCGTAACAACTATAACTTCAACATTTCTCACCTGAAATCAATTAAATTTACGGAAATTATGTGTTTGGGAAACTAGATGGCCCCATATGAATTTCATCGTGATCGTTGGTAGCTTAGGCTTTTAAAAATAAGATAAAATTTCTACTCGCTCTCCCTGTACGTGAAGAAAGTGAAACCAGCGTTAGGCCTTCGAGCTGTTTTATACGAATCTGTGCGAGCGAATCGATAAAAATACTTGTATAAACTGAAATACCGACTATTAGGTAAACTTTTTAATTCTGTTTTTTCTTTTGGAATTTTGGATGTCAAACTGGATTAGGAGGCACTCATCTCAGAGAAATTATGATGTCATTAAGTGTAAGGAGATTTGTGTAATACAGTTATTATTTGTGAATAAACGATAAAGGTATTATTAAACATTAAAAAACTCGGCGCTGCGCGCCTCGGCGGGGGCTTTGCCCCCTGCACCCCCGGATGATTTCCGCTTAGAGCCTAATGGCTAAAATGTGACATACCTTGAAAAGGTTTTTGCTCCCTCTCACTCTTTATCTTTCTTCCACTGTAATATTTAAGATACCTCCTTATTCATAATAACATCAGGTTGTCAAGCATATTTGTCGTCAAGCATATGATAAATCATAGCGCTATGTTCCTGTCGCTTTTTACTGTCGATTTTTCCTGTCGTTTTTCGGCGGGGGGTCCCATCGCTAAAACCTTTTCAAGGTTAAAACGAAACTACTTCTCGACGTATCAGTACATCGAAAAAGCTTCATTTTTTGTTCGATTGACGTTGCTATGTAATAACACCATTACTCAATCAGGTCAAAACCATTGCGATCACGAGCAAACGAGGCAAGTTGTAGTACTTTGAAGTTTTATAGAAATGTGATTTTTACTTGAACTTGTTACGCATCGAATGAATTTGTGATTATAAAAATCTGGTCCCGGTAAAACTCAAATATTCACTCTTCTCGTTTTAGGAGGCTTTTCACCGACTCAGAACAAAAGGTTGTTGGGCCTTTGGGTTCTGATGAATTTCAGAATAAACGCGCATTTAACAATCATTGTTGATCGTCTGGGTGGTATCAATCGTTTCTTGAAATTTAACACTATCTTAAAATGATAGTGTATTGTTGTATCAGTTGTATACCAATTTTTATTCAGGTAATTTACTATTATCATATTATGATAATAGTAAATTACAGAGCTCTGAGGGACTAACTTTTCGCTTAATTATTAATTAAGCGAAAAGTTAGTCCCTCAGAGCTCTGGGTAATGTGAAACATTCTAAATAATTTAGGAAATTTTAAATTAATTGAAAAAAATACTTGTGTTATACCTTCATACATAAATGTACCTTTATATTCAAAATTTTGAGCTAAGACATTTTGAAAACTTTTCCCCTACTATTTACCCAAATTTACCCCCTACAACTAAACCCAAATTGAAGCCCATATACCAAATTTCACCAAAACTTGGTCCATGAGAATTGGGCTAATTCCCCAGCACGGCGAACGGACCGAACAATTTTTATTCAATATTTGGATTTTTCTTTGTATCTTGAAACGTAAACCACCAAATTTTGAGGGAGTTACAATTTTTTTCTTGCTCGATTTCAAAGGTTCATTTTTGGAAATAATCAACCAAAATTTACTGACCGTATACGGTGCTTTGTCCAGTTCCCAGGGACGGATTTTGATGACATTTTTATATGTGCTCTATTTGTGGTGCTTATGGTTATTGACGGTCACGTCTAAGGGAAAAAAATGAAAATTTTGAATATGCTAAAAACTGCACTTAATAACAACATTAATAACTCCAACAACGTTCCACCCAAAATTTATGGAATTTCCCTGGCGTATTGTTGTTTCCAAGACTACCTCAGTGGTGAAAACATTGATCAATCTTCTGTAGGTTAGAAAAAACATGTTGTTCAAAATCAAAATTTCCACTCGAGTTTTACGTTTTAGACTTTCTCAATCATTTTGTTTCCTTGTCTGTCTGTGTGTCCACAAATTCTAGTAACAATTCTGGGCATGAGAACTTACTGACTGATTTTGATGAAATTTTCCTGAATGTTGTGGGTAGGTGTGTAAATCGTCCCCTATGAAAATCATCTCCCCCGGATTGATTGTAGATTAAATTGAAACCCTTTAAGATTAATAACTTCAATAGGTAGTGTTCCATCCAAAATCTATGAAATTTCCCTGACTCGTAACAATGAGACTCTGGAAAGCTCCCTGTGAAACCCATCACGGTTAGTTCGATGGGCATACGCAAACTTGAAATCCGTTTAGCAACCACAGTGCTACACTTTCCAACCGATTTGGTTGAACATTTCAGGGCTTGTGGGTTGACACTACACGGTCCTTAATCAATTTCATTCTGATCAGATCGTTAGTAGCACCTCCGCATGGGCGAATGTGGAGCCCTAGCCATAACTTATACTTTTACAATTTTCCATCCGATTTCAATAGATATTCAGGGATTGTTCCCTGAAAAATTTATAGAGAATTTCATCGTCCTCTGATCATCAAACCTGGAGGCTAGTGGATAGATACTTAGATATAGTGGTAGATACTTGGATATTTAAGTTTTCAGATGATCTACTATTGATAATATCATCCGGTTAATGATGAATATTATCAGGTCATGGTACGAGGAAACTTTGTACAACTCCCACTTGGCAGACTTGTTTTCATTCGTCTAAGATTTTCACTAATTTTGTTGAAACTTTCTGTCAAAATAAACTTGATTGTTAACCTTGAGTGATGTGGTAGGTAGGTACTATTAAAGGAAAAGCCGAGTTCTTTGCAGACAGGTGATCTTTATAGATAAATAATAAACCGTTGTGTACTAATTTGCAACTTTTTGGAATTAAGATTCTATAAATCAGCGATTTGACCTACTGCTCACCGTAGGTCAACATCATTATGAAACATTTATATTTGAGCGTCTTCAGAATTCGGTATTATACGAGCACAGAGTATGTTGTGGAGACTACATCCTATTGTACTAAAAATATCCAAAGTCATGACGACTTTCAACAGTAGTAAAGTAGTCTGATATTTTATCGACCTTGTGCCTTATATTTGAGCCTCAGATTTCTGACGTCCGGCGTGCTAAAGATCAAACAATGACACGTAAAATACGACCAATTGTGCAACTTGAACATTAAAATAGAAAGGGGTCGTTATACCTGATAACTTGTGATTGAATGAGTTTTCTTTAAATATTTAAATCTTCTTCAAATTTTTTTTATAAATCAAGTGTCAAGAATCTCAACAGAAAAAGAAAAAAAATGGACTGGTTTTGATTAATTTGTGGTTACTACCCTTCTTGAGTTTTCTTCTTTTTTTGTCGAAGAATCCAAGTGCATTTTGGCAAATTAGATAAATACAAGAGCCAAAGATTCAAGGTCAAGTGGAACGGTAGATACTATTATATAATTTTATCTTTCAACCAACGAGAAAAAACGAATGCTTGAATGGAATTCGACTTGTACTCGAAAATAATTAAAATTCAAAAGTATTCAATCCACTCAAGAATGTGGTAGGTAGATGCAAAAAAAAAAGTATGATGCCCCATACTAATGGGGATATTGTCTTTTGGTCGTGAAAAGGCAAACGTTTGTATCAGGAACAAAGTTACTTACCTATACTTACTTTTGTATCAGGAACAAAGTTACTTACCTATACTTACTTACCTATGATATACATCAAAACAGAACTAAATCTTCCTATTCTATTCGTCTTCTATTGATCGGAATAAAGAATTAGAACCGGAAGCAGCAGCATAAGGCGATGATTGTTTTGTTTTCGCTCTGTGTATTCTACACCGGAATTATCAAGAATTTGAATTTCAACTATAGAATTATTTCGGAATAATGTAGCTTCGAAATTTTTATTCCGTTCGTTTCAGAGCTCATATTGCTGTCATCATGAATAAGAGAATCAGGAACATGGAGTGTTAGTGAGAAGAATAGCATAGAACCGAGCTGTTCCAACTCATACAACCCGAATGCATAGGATTCATTTGAATCGGTTTTTTTTAAAGGGCGTAAGTCCAAAAAAATGCCATTTTTCCACGTCTGTTCTTTAACCCTAGGCGCTTTGTTTGCAATTAAAAGGGCATGCGAATGACGTATCTAACATGACAGAAATTGCCTTTGAAAATCCTGGTTTCTTTTAGAAGGGCTTACCGGACTTATTTGGTAGGGGAAACTTTCATTGTTTTCACATTTCAAGGTTTGAAAAAATACATTCTCCAAAATCAAACTTTCCACTCGCGTTTTACGTTTTGGGCAATTTTGGTTTCGTGTTTTTCGTGTCTATCTGTGTGATAGGCTGTCTGTCATAAAGTCTTTGAAAACTCCAATTTTGATGACATTTTCATCGGGGGTTTGTGGGTAGATGGTCTCCTATGAAAATCATCGCCCCTGAATCGATCGTGTAACCGTTGTTAGTGTAATCATTTACCTTTTTCGATCGAATTCGATTAAGTTTTCTGGGATTATGCGGATTGGGGTGTAGACGGTCCCCTATGAGGGCAATGCAGGGTATTTAGAGATTGATGTTTCGAGATTAGCTGCTATGTAAGGGATCCTCAACCTATAAATTGGGGTTATGAATACGAAAAAACTATGTGCCATAACCTTTGGCAGTCTTTTTTTTTCAAATCTATAGCAACTGTGATCCATTATTTTACGACTTTACGGGTTGCCAATGACAAATGGAGTAATTTATCATGGTTTCAGAAAGCCTGCAATTCATAAAAAGTGCGATTGTACACGATTTTTTTTGGAAGGGTGTAAGTCCATGGGATAGATTAGCGAATTTTGAGCCCCTAGGTGGGGGATAAAAATCTGGAAAAAAACGTAAAACGTGTCAAATTGATTGCGGGATCAGAGAAAAAAGTTTTTGTCTCACAATTTTATCAATAGCGGCATACAGGAAGTTTTTCTTGATTCCCGAAAGTTTGCAAGGACTCACGCCCTTTTAAAAGAAACCGATTCATTTATATATGTACCAGAAATGTGAAACCAAGTTTAGGTAATACTCGTAGTTGACTGTTCGATAAAGGACAAAATGGGCCTTCCTACGGGATCTCACTGGACCGGTTCATTAAACCAGCTAACGCCCGTTGGTTAGTGAAATGATGTAGGCAGTAATTTATTGTAGACTTGATAAATATTATTATATTGTCAACTAGATGGATTAAATAATAAAATTACAGGTAAAATACGCTCAGAATCGTAATCAAACAAATATATATATTTCGATAATATACTGAACTGATGATCCTTTGACACGTGTCCAGCCCTCATATCACAGAATGCATCGTACAATAATTGAAGAACAGGGTCTTGAAAAATTATGCTCTTGACTAAGTTTGCGACTAACGCTAATTTTTTCTACGATGTATTTTCAATAAAATAGGGTCTTCTGTCGTCAATATTACTAAAGGAATGAGATTCAAGTCTTGTTTTCTTGTCACAGATTCAATTCTGCAGGCACGTAAAATCATCGAAAGTAATAATTTTACTTCCATCATTGCAAATTTCTGACCTGAAACAAATTGCCGAACTGGTATTATGCAAATTTAGCTAATACAATTTATCTGCCAATTTATTTCATTCCATACCTATTATTTGAAACAGAGCATATAATTTGACATCTTGAGATGGAAAGTAATTATTTCGGGAACTTGAAAATAATGATTCTTACCCACACAATTTCTAGAACCGGCGCTGAATGGTATATAGGCAAAAGGGTGTCTCTTCGCGCATTCATCAGGGCTAAATCTTTCGGGGTCGAATTTTTCTGGGTCCTGATAGTAGGCAGGATTCCTGTGTACGTGGAAAATCGAAACCGCAGCGTTCGAGCCGGCAGCAATCACAGAACCATCTCCTATAAAATCACATTCATGAAGGCAAAGTTGATTCGATAGACGAAGTATTATCTTGAAATAATAAATAAGCTTCAGAACCAACCTAAAACCAAATCTTGATGAACACTTCTTGAAATATAAGTAGCCGCTGGGTACAGCCTCATTCCTTCTTTCATCACCTTCTCCAAGTATTGCATTTTCTGCAAGTCTTCTAAACATGCATCCCTTTCATCATCTCCAAATATCTCGTATAGCTCTTGATACGCTTTCTCCTGAACAGTTCAGACGACATTAATTGTAGGTTCTAAAGATTCTAAACTAAGTGATATTGATACATTATGTACAATAATTGTCATACAAATTCCAATAAACAAAAAGTATATTATTATTCAATAAATAATATCTACCTGACACTCAGGATTCAGCCCAAGCTCCCATAAAATGAATGAAAGAGTTGTAGATGTAGAATCGTGTCCCTTGAAATAAAGATCAACTTTGATGTTGTTTTGATGTGTTCATATATGTACATGAGTTCGATCTTACAGAATGTAAGGTAAAAACTTTATTTTTAACACTCAAATGAATCAAGCACTTAAGACCAATGAGAACATTGAAAATTAAATATTCACGCCAAATAAGAGTTGCTGAGAAAGGAATCGAATTTCATCAAAAACAGAATATTTCATTATAAACATTTCTCATAACATAATATGTTAGGGTTCTTTTTTTTGTCGTCCGGAATAAAATTATTCTGGAGAGAATGAAACATACGAAGAACAACTCACTGTAAACATGAAAGTGTCCACTTCTTCTCGAATATCTAGATCTGTGAGAGTTCCGGGGTTGTTGATATCCATCTCAATCAGCCTGTCTAGAAACGGTTGCATCTTCTTGCCCTCTTGTGAAGAATTAGTCATTGAGTGATCTTGGAGTGATGGAGAAAAATTGGAACAATTAGGAGTACCAAAACATTCTGGCGAGTAACTCAGTTTTTTACAATTATTTTGATAAAGAACTTTGTCATAATATTGGTTTGTCATATTGACGAATACCAACGTGCAATTTTACATTGTGACGCTATAGCTCCAAAATAAGAATATTGGTCTGTAATTAAAATGTACCTTTTAACTCACATAATATGAAAAGTTTTAATTTTTCTAGTATAAAACAAAACGTTTACCTGATGGAACCTTGAAACTCGCAGTTGTAAGATTATTGTATTGTTTCCTTCGTTGCGCAATTACCTAAAAATGTATTCCAATAGAGAATTTCTTGGAAAAATAAGGTTTCAGCAACTTTTGAAAACTATTTGTAGTAGGAACAGTTTAAAAATTGCGAAATTGAGGTTTTTTGTGTCTTTTTTTTCATGAATTGTAGGCCTAACAGAGGGGTATCCAAAATGTCGCTATATATTTGGAAAAAAATACTTCTCCACTACTATCGATGGTATTGTACATGAATGTTTACATCACAATATTGTATCAGCGCTTTCAGCACTCAGCGGTCATGTTCATCTGGCTGCTTGGTTTCAGGGTTCGAGATCCGACCCCAGACATTGGGATGGGAGACAAGATTGAATCATCTTGTCCCAGAAATGATGGAGGAAGATTGCCTCTTCTGGCTATGCCATAGCCAACGTTTCTCCTCTCCATTGGGTGTGAGTTCAGCTCCAAGTCCCACGAGGCCCACTTGCTCGAGCCGTGGCACACCGTCGAGTGGCCGTAGTCCTGAATACAGACCAGATAAACGTTCCAGATAAAGGACTCGGGTGGTCATCCACTCCAGGATGCGGGTAACCAGCCCGAATCAGATCGTTGGCTGACTTGCCATGCCATATCCCACGCCAGGTAATAGTTGCTCCACCTTTATTTGATTTCTTTGTATGTTGGCAAGTTCTGCCTTAACTTCATACTTCTGAGTTGTGGCCGCATTGATTTCCTTGAGTGACCACATCAATAATGAAGGTTCTTAGTGTCGTTTTTTTTCTCAACGGAATTTTTGTATGAAGGATGGGAGAAAGAAGAATTTTTATCGTCGAGGTAGGTGTAGTGTAGGTGGTCAAGAGATTTTTTAGTCGCGGAGTAATGGCAGAGGGGCACCATCTTCTAGCACGAGACCTGGTGAATTGTTCCAGTGAGGGTTAAGGATCCTCACTTTCGTTCTTGAACCTCGCATTCTTATATGCACAGCTCTTATTAGAGCGAATTGGACTTTCGTTTGAACCCACCCTATCACGTGTGATCTGGGCTTGGCCCACTTTTCGGGATAGGGTTGACGTCAACCTGTATAGGAATTAGTCAAATTCCCTGTGGAGCATTCCTTCACACGAGCTAACTAGAGGGGAGAATGAGCCTCAATAGTCTTCTGCCACTCCGTCGTACTTCCAATGCTTTTCTCTGGCAGCCGCGTAAGCAAAAGCTCGTTCGGACAAATAAACGCATTTTTTTTTGTTTTTCTCATAATGAAGGCTCCTCTTGGTGTTACCACGAAGAGATCAGGACGAAAACCTCGTTGTGCTAGGTTGAAGTGTAGCTCAAGCCATACTGGCCATCTTGTACTAGAAGCATAGCCATCTAGTAGGTTCAGGGCAGAATTGCACACCTGGGTCTTATCACGACTGAGCAAATTTGGAGCATATTTTTGACTGTTTCGGGTATTTTGATGGGGTTTCGGGTTGATAAGACATGGAGACTATTCTTGAGATACAAACGTGTTAATTCAATAAACATAGCTAAGGACAGGCTCGTTTACAATTTAGGAATAGGTTATATAACATTGACCTAGCCAACATCTAGCTTACTCTTGCTCATCAATTTGTCCCCCCCACGGTTATCGTTCGACCATAATGCTTAGACAAAAAATCACAAGCTTACAAACAAACACATAAACATTAAACATGAAAATATTATCGCACCCCGAGGATATGACCGCGACAAGTCAACAATTAAGAATTTTGAGTAAAAAACGGAAGTAGACAGATCTCGATGAGTCCTACATACTGATAGCACAGGTTCAATGGGAAATGGGGACGCTAGTTACACACTAATGATGTGGTGTGTGATCTACCTGCCTTGATAGATAGAAGGGGGCAGCCACAGAACGCCGTGATAGGTAATAGCAGCGTAACAACACGAAGTGTAAAGAGTAGAAGAGAACATGAGTATCGTTCCTGTTTTGAGTAATCACACTACTATTTCTAGTTGTAACTCTACTTTTCTTTCAAAAATTCAAACTTTTTTTAGTTGTCGTGGTAGTCGCCTCAGTTAGAATTCAGGTTCATCCTTGTACGAATCAATACTAGTATCTGGGCTGGATAAATTAAACATAAGCGGTATTCTAGTAATTTTCTGTTTTCTGTTGTGCTCATCGATCATACCTTAGTTGCCTACTAGCAGAAAATCTTCATGGTGTTAAGTCTCAAAACGTTTTCAAATTCGGAGAAAAACTTGCCAAATAATTTTAAATATTTTTCATTTTTTCATTCTTGGATGACAATCGGACTCCTCAAGAATTAGTACTTACTTAAATGCAGAAAAAGTAAGGAAATCACGATTTTGTCAACTACCTATGAAATGGAAAACTTTGGACTTGATTTCCCTAAATTGGATAAGATTGATTTGCTGTAGTACTATTCAGGGGTGCGATATATCCATTAAGAATTAGTGATTATGAAAAAGATACACTTACTTTTTCAGTGAATGAATGAACTATTTTCAGGTTTTTATTATACCTACTCCCAGCAGGCGTTAGATTCCAAATCCAGTCTCGATTAAGGTAATAGTTCAATAAACGGTAAACTAAGCCTTCTGTGACTCTGGAATTTAGGAAGTGCAGGCAGAAACGGGCGATAATTGATTTATAAATACTTTCACGAATAGAAAACTAATCGTTAATCACGAATACTTTTGAAGTATTCGTCGGGCGGAACGATTAACGATTACAAAAGTATTCGTGATTAACGAATACTTTTTCGCGATTACTCTCAAAGTATTTATGATTAACGAATACTTTTTTGCGAATACAGATACAACTAACGAATAAAGAATAAATTAGTTATAGTACTAATAGTAATGAGTTATAAACCAATATTCGCATTTTTCGAACCAATAAAAAACCCAGGGTTGGCGGCGATTAAGCCAACGAGATGTTAGGCACAACTAAATCACAGAGGAAGCCTGTGTCCGAAATGAATTGTTGATTTTTTAATCAGTTTTAGTGGTATTCACGGCCAAGACGGCGGTTGGAGATGCAGATTTGGATTTTACGTAGCTTCTTACGTAAAATGACAAAGTTTGAGAAGGGGATTCCAAATAATCGTTCTTACAAGTATATATCGGAAATAGTCAAAAAATAACATGAATTCAGTTGCGAACCAAGCTCAATACTTTTTGTTTCCGTCTTTTCAAGGTTGATAAAATAAAGGTTTCCCACAATCGAAATTTCCACTCGCAATTTACGTTTTAGGCCTTCCTAAACAATTTTGGTTTCGTTTCTGTCTGTCATGAAATCATTGCAAAGCGTGGAAATATACGCAGTTAAAGTCCGATTTCGATGAGATTTTCAGGGATTGTGTGGGTCAGCTTGTGCCCCACACTCCATGTGGGTGGTCCCCTTTGAGGTAATCAGGTATGGATATTTTGAGATGAGCTACTATGAAATCTGTTCATCTATGGAATCGGGATTTGGATACGAGAAAGCTATGAGGCAAAACGACTTGACAGACTTTTTTTACCAAGAAAAAGTCTATTGATGTCACATAGCAGACTGTTTACTCAAGGATAATGAAATTTGTCAACAAAAAGAGTCTACTATTAAATTTCGGGTCAAAAGTAATAAATAATAAAAACGCTGCAAATTATTTCACTTTTCTATATACATCACTCGTCACTCGTATAAAGAACTCGGCTTTGCCATTATCACCACCTACCAACCACAGATACGACCTAGGTACCTAACACATACCTACTTCAAAATCAAGTTTATTTGGAAGAAATAAACGCTTCACACTCAGTGCGAGCTGAGCTCCTACAGAACGCGTTGTCTCTAAAAATTCAATACTATCTTAAATTGATGGAAAAACAGTACTTTTATGTCAAAATTTTTTGAGCTTGAGCGTTTTCAAAATTTCAACCCCTGTTTTTCAATCTTAGAAGTGACCTACATCAACCAAATGCTTAGGGGCAAAACTAGACCCCAATTGGAACCCATATACAAAATTTAATCAAAATCGGACCATGGCAACTAAGGAAAGTGCCGCGTACGACGATTTTTATTCTATTTTTGGATTCTACGTATCTTGAAACTTAAACCAACAAATTTTGAGGGGGGAGTTAAATTTTTTTTCTTGATCGATTCCAAAGGTTCATTATTGAATATAATAAACCAAAATCAACTTAAACATCGCTTGCTACCGCTAAAGCATAGGTACCGTATTTTTTATTTTTCATATTTCATTTATTAGGTTTAACATCCTTTGAAATTAAATAAATATTAAGCTTTTCAGATTTAATTAAACATTCAATTTTTATTACCCAAATGTTTTTTACATACCGGCAGAACAATGTCTACTGTACCGCCTAATATACAAATACATAAATAAATAGGTACTATAATAACGGCCCTGGTGCAGAGTATATTCACTCAGGATTGGTGCTTGAGAGGAAGAAAAATGAAGATGCTTTATTGTAGAAATTGGGCAAATCGGAAGAAGAAGGTCAATTAGGTAAATTCTCTGCCAGCTAAACTCAGCTAAGTGGGCAGTTTTTTTCAAGCTGTTTTGCCCCTTTAGCTATGTTTAGCTGTTAAAAGAATAATTTTTATTTGCCCAACTTCAATATGAAAATATCATCATCCTTCTTTTCAAAATTTTTTTTTCTAAACACTTAATATGCTTTATAAATTGTATGGAATGTTGTTCTAGACTCGTTTATTACTAATCTGATGCCCAGTTAGTTTTCAATGAAATAATTTAAATTTAATACAATTATTAGGTATAAGTCGATGAATAAATATAACTCAAATGACTCTTTAAGTATGAATAACTTACCGTCTAATTGCTTTGACGTATTCCGTGCTAGCTTCATCGTGAAGATCCAATTTCACACTCATGGCCGTATCTAAAAATAATTTTGAAAAAAATGAATAAATAAATTCAAACATTAGTGAGGTTATTATTGTTACTTCTCTCCATCCATCACTTCGAAAGTTAATAACTTCATCAGATTCTTTCTTCATCGATCTGAAAATGAGCTTATCTAAGATTCACAATTTCTCAAGCCGTTTTATTTCATTGTAAAAAAAATTAATAAATATAAATATATAAAATAAATTGAATAAATATACATTAACTTAACCCCATACCAGTAGAGGGATGGCCGGTGACCAGTTAATGACTTCCCAAATTTTCAAAATCGACGATTTTTCACGTGGTACTTCATTTTCCCAAGCAATATGTTTTTCAAATCTTTTAGCTTGGGTTCTGTGAAAAAAATGTGTACCAACCTAAGTAATTCTTTTTCGAGTCCGATAAACAAACTCGGTAGGTAACTAGACTGCAACAATCATTATTCTGGGAACCCCGGATTCAATTCCAGACTGTGACATCAACAATTTTTTGCTTTTGTAGTTTAATAATTTACGTGTTTATATATGTATAATTTTGTGATTTTCTCTTCCTGCCAACATCTTCCCACGTTCACTTCATGTATTAACCTTCATCTAATTTCTCTCTTAATGAGGAGAAATAATACCGAGACATGTCTATGATCTATTGTTTTTCCATGAAGGGGGAAATTCGGTCAGTTTTACTATTATTATTATTATTACTATTTTATTATTATTATTATTTTTTTTTTTGAATTTGCAATTATTTATAACAAAAATTTTGACCAAAGACCGAGGTGGAGTGAGGTTACTCAACCCCACTCTTCTTGTCTTCTCGTGGTGATCCTATTATACCCATATATTTATTGATTAGGTTGAATAATATGCTTCTATTCACTCATCGTTCATAGATGATTCTCTCACCAGAAATCTATAGATACCCAAGATACTGGGAACAATAATGAGTTTAAATGTAACTGAGTGAACTTGATTACAATCTTTACTTACCGCAGACTACGTCCAAAGTGCACTTAGATATAATTGGAGTAACAGTAATACATTCTCCATTTGAGCTCAACATGCTTTTGACGAGTTGCTTTCCATGAGTGACAACGGTGCTGGCATTCCCTTCGAGGATCTTAAAGTGAAAAGTCGTTGTCAAAAGTTTTCGTCGTTGTATCCACTTAGCTTCTGAAATTTCGAAAATACTATTTGGTAACTGCCTCTACATTTACGCCCATATACTTTCCTAGCAGGATTACTTAAAGAAATTTCTGGGCCCCGACATAACACACAACTTTACACAACTACTAGGCAGAGTTGCAGAGTAGAGCATTGTCCTCCCTGTGTTTTCTCTTCCTGGTCTCTGGACGAGAAATATAGAAAAATTACCTTGCGGTGCCAATATACCAAACTACCATGAATAATAAATGTTGATTTTTAGGATCAAAATTTAATTTCGTTGACAAATAAAACGACCTAAAAGACCCGAGGGATGTCAAAGGCTGTATAATATTTATGAGGCATACCTATGAATAATGTAAGTCTTACTTTTGCTATTTAACAGTCCTTCTCCCAACCACGATCTCATGCAATCGTATTCAATTCCTTTGTCAATACAGTTTGGATTCGTCAAAAGTACCTGGAAATGGAAATTTGAGTATTTTTGGAAATATGAGATAACAACTACTATATTATCCTCGTATTCACTGTTATTTTGCGTACCTATAATGAAAACAGGGGTGACATTCTACACGTCAACTAATTCAATTTTTGATAAGACCTTTGCAATTAAGGAAGTCATCGAGTAAGATGGACGGTACATGATACAAATAGGTTTATAATAAAGTTTGGTTAGGAACTCTCACCTTCAGGTCGTCTGGATGGCAAATTAAAACGAAGGGGTTGCCCAAAAGCCAAATGGCGTTTATTCGATCTTTGAATCCGTTTATGAAATATTTCTCGCAGAAACCTCTGATTTCTGAAAATGTACGACAAACTGCTATGCGACAAAATGTACTACTCGAATGTACCATACCTTGCAGTATAGCTTTCTCAATTAGAAACACACGAACGAACAGGAAATATAGGATGAAAGGATATTTTTGAAGGACGTGGAAAAGAGTTATTACTTAATAGAATGTGTTCTGTTAGCGTAAAAAGATCCCTGTTATGAAGCATGACTTTCAACTGGAACGATTAGGTATGCCAATCTCCCGTCAAACATCAAAACAAAGAAGATGATGTTCCCTATTTATATTGACATTTTTCGTTTTTTCAATGTATCGAGGTTCCTTCTTATCGGATCGTGATTGAATCAATTAACAATCAATATGGGACCAGCCCCCAACTGTTCACAAAATTTGCATTTTTGGAGTTTGATGTTTGAGGAAAATCACAACAAGGCAATCAACGGATCAAGTTTGCGGTTGCGCACACGTTACCTAATGTTGATCCGTTGGTGTTGAAATTCGTAGGAACCGTTTAATGGCTTACCTGCACCAATTCTGATCGTTCTATTAAAATCGAACTCGACGTGTTTAACTCGGAATTTTGAATAGTTATGTTCAGGGCAACGAAATAACCACGGAGAACGAATTGACGGTAGTGAAGAAGCAAACATTTGCGAACACTATAGATCTATGGAAATCTTCACTTCTACTTCTACACTTCTACTCGCGATATGTTACAGAGAAATCTGTAAACAGGGTGTAAGCCTAACTGGTCTGCCATACTGCACAAGCCAATTTTACAAACAATTTGCAACAAAAAGTCCTCCTAGAAATTTTTTGAAGGATTCGTTTCCAAGTTATTTTAATTTTAAATTTTTTTCGTGATTTTGATCTTACATCATTAAATTCATCATAATTTCTTTAATTTGCTGTGATTATTACAATTTGATGATACCTTTGGAAAGAGCATTACAATTCCTATCGGATAGATCCCTTATCTTTTTTGGAGTCAAGGTTTAAGACATGAAAAAGCCCTCTGAAAAGAAAGTTTTAAGTAATTTGGGAAACCTCGAATTTTTTCAATCGCAAATTGAACTAAGAGAACCAATATTTTTCAAAATGCAAGAAAATGCGTCAAAATCTCAGCTTTCCAACGGCAGAGTCATTATTATTTTTAAAGTTCTTCTTACAGAAATTTGTGTTTGAACGCGGAAAAACTTTTTTAACTAAAACAGCGCTCCGGCAAATACAATCTGAGGGGAACACAAATTACTGTAAGTAGAAAACACAAGAAGAAGAAGAAGAAGACAACAAAAATTTCTGTAAGTAGAAAATACAAGAAGAAGAAGAAGGCAACACAAATTTCTGTAAGAAGCCCATCTTTAAAATAAAAATGACTATGCCGTTGGAAAGCTGAGACTTTGGCGCAGTTTTTACTGTTCTTGCATCTTGAAAAAATATTGGTTGTCGTAGTTCAATTTCCGACTGAAAAAATTCGAAATTACCCAAATTAAGTAAAATTTTCTTTTCAGATGGCTTTTTTATGTCTTAAACCTTGATTCAAAACCTCACTAATCCTCATTTTCCCCCTTAAAAGACAAAATTCAAAATTCCGGCGACGTCAAATTCAAAATTGCACAACTAGATAGATAGCCTCTTGGAACAATAAAAGAAGTACGAAAATCGGTTGAAAACTAAGTGCTGGGCAGAGTACCCAAGATTTTGTACACCCTGTGTGCACTCACCTACATACACACACACACACACCTATGCATACACCTATGGTTTTTTGCGGATTTGGATTCAGAATGGTCTGAAACAGATCAGTATGTGGCAATTTTTTTTTTTTTTTTTTTAGTGTTGTCCAACTTTACTCCACATTAATCGCATAAAGACGCCAAAGTATTACTGTGGGACGTCCTAAAAAAAGGAAGAATCGGTAATAATTTCTCAATTTCAAATCAACTAAGAAAAAAATAAAAATAATATCGATCGAAAAAATTACTTTCTCTATTGGAAAGTTACTAACTGTCTATTCAATAATACAATCAATCATTTGTACCAATTGATATTATGTTATGTCTTATTCTATGTAAGAAAACTGGGTTCTGCTGCCCAGCAGTTCGTTTTGGCTCAGCCTGGAAGACTTTTCTGGCTTGTATCATAAATTCTTGCGGGTATACTTGTATGAAATTCACATACCACGATTCTTCAAAAACATAAGTTGATGAACAGGTCCAAGGAGTGGAATCGATTTGTAGCCTGGGAGTTTTGAGAACATCCAAATCACTCTGATCGATGGAAACATCAAAATTTGTGAAGAAGCTAACATGGCGAAAACTAATATGAAATATAGAATGTATAGAAACATGGTGACTAACGTTGACTGTTCCCCTCAAAGTATTCGACTAGAATGCACCAGTTGGTTTTCCCGAAAGTATTTATACCATAGTAATACTTTGTGGGGCTGGTGGGGACGCAAACGCCGGATATTGCTGAGTTTCCTTGCGTTAAAGTGATCTCAATTGTTCAACCCCCAGAATATCAACCACGTGCTTCCATTTTCGACACTGAATTTCCTGTGATCCATCAGAATTGGTTTGTCGATCTCTCATAATGATGTCAGATTGTATCCCATTAGCTTCAAATTTCTTCCTAGTGGAAACTAAAACGGCGACAACCAAACGCGACTAAACCGTGTGCTGATAACTTCTTTTTGTTCAGCTGGGAACTCGCGAGGGAACAAAAGAGCACGCAATCGAGATTGAGTATAAGGGTAAAGGATTATTTTTATTGTAACGTCTGCGAAAGAGGCACTTGCAGACAAGGGAGTGGACTAATAGATCTTCAAGAAAGTTACGAGCTTGCTGTGTATAGCCCAATGGCCTTACTCGTGAGTAAAATGTTCACTTGAGGGACATTATTGGCCCAGATTAAACATGCTAATTGCATTTCTCCAATATTCTCACCAATTATCATATTAATCTACTCCTGATGCTTATTCTATCAATTATTAATGCTAGGGTTACTTCCGGTCATATAAAAAATTATAAGGAATTTCAGATTTCACAGAAAGCAAGTCAATCAAAATTGAAAACATCGGCAAATTGCGAATCGTCTAATTTCTCCTAACTAACTCTGCTTTAGGTGATTGAGGGCTAAAATAAAACTAGTATTCAGGAAGATGTGGTTTTTTGAAGAAATCAAGGGTTACTGTGGGGAACCGGCGATCCATCCCCGCCGTCCAAAAATAAAGGCGACCCATCCCCATTAGCTTTTCGGCGATCCGTCCTAGTTATGCTATCCATCCCCGTACGAAGTCTCTCTTATTCTCAATTCATCCCCGCGGTAATGTTCGAGATAAACTCCGATAAAATGAAACTACAATCAACTGAAACAGTAATTTGTTATAGTGAAAATACCTACATAGGGTATAGCCAGCAATCGTTATAAATTAATAAAATAAATTCAGTCGTGACGATAAAATATTCCACCAAACTTAGTGCTAACCCTCAGAGGTCGTCTTCGGGGGTGCCTTACAATCAGTGTCCTAATCCACCTGGATTTTTTACGGGATTTCTTGGGCAGGATTGGTTCTGTCGAAGTCGAGCGGGGATTTCACGACCTGATTTCGGGACCCTAAATCGGGCCCGATCACCGTCGGCCCTGAAATCCGATGGTGAAAACCCATGCTGCTGGTCACGTTTTGGGGAGGCGACCAGGCAGGGGGGTCGGGAGAGATTTCCAACCGATGGCAGGGTGATCGGGACCATGAACGGGAGGGCGGTCGGGGACGCGTCGTGTAATCGGGGCTGAAAGGAAATAATGTTATGCTAGCTCTCAATTCACGCACATCTTATTCTTCCTGGCTACCAAGATGATTGTGTACATTACTCGACTCCACAACTTCTGTACCGACGGTTTTAAGGTAAGCCTTGCACTTGTTCATATTTACGTTTACCGGGATGGGTTGATGAAACGGCTTTCCACTCATCCCCGGATGAGTCGCTTCCTTTAAAGCGGCGCCAATTGCACCTTTCGCTTTTTCGGGGATGGGTCGCCTAATGTCCGTTATTGTACAATCTACCCGGCGTGAACAAAAACCTTGATGGAGTTTGGTATCATTTTGACATTTTATGTCTTTACTTTGGCACATAAACGAAAAAACATCGCGAAAAAGAGTTTCAAAATTGGTCACAAAAGCGTTACTGTAAGTTTTTAAAATGATTTCCACTTACAACCAAGTCGTTGCTACGGAACTTTATCTTCGTCATTCGTGTTCGTAGAAAAATCGTGCACCATTCGTTGGAAAGCCCTGATTTGATTAATAAATTACATGAAACACATAAAATATCCCAATGTGTTGCAGACTCGTATGCAAGCGTTTTTTTTGGTTTATTGGCTTATTCATGAACACAAATCCTGAGTTGTTGGCACTCTACTCCAGGTGTTTTCCATGGAAATCCCCAAACGTTGTTTTCTTTTTCTCCAGGATTCCCACGTAACAACCACATTTCAACTTCGACAATATATCAATCGAGAAAGTCCATGAAAGTCAGAATTTGGATCTCTAACATACCACCAGATGGATTCTACGATTAGAGAGAAAAACTCATTTGGAAAGATAATTTATTCACACATAATAAACAAAGCCTGGCAAGTTCCGTTGGTTGACAAGGACGTGAAAGGTCTACTAGATCTCATGACAATAGCTGTTGCACTATTGAAGGCAAGTTGCGAGAAAACGTCCATTACCACTTTCTTGTGTTCTACAGTCTCCATCCGATGATCGCTGTATTTCCAACCTCCAGCCATATCGCATATTTCTTCGAGGTAGGCAGGAGTAGGCGGGTACGGGTAACAAAGGGGGTACCAGTGGCCAAGTTTTCGTTCCATCACCAGCCCTTGATTCCTACGAACGCAATATAAACAAAAAAGTATCAGAAGTGGGGACAAATTTTTTTGTTCATATATAAATGCATTTTTGATAACATTATTTTCGTGATAATACCAAAAATGCTCTGTTTTTTGCGTAGGTATTAACAATTCTTAAACAACTTTCGTTTCATGAATTTGATGGTCTGCGACCAATTTAAACCTAGACTACATTATTAACAGAAGAATAAACATGAATTTGTTTATAAATCTTTCGAATTCTCTTACTTCTTGGGTAGTTTTGCTTGTATGGCTAAGCACGCTGCTTCATCTTCGCCGAAGTGACAATCATCGAAACCATCACACACAAAGTCCTTTGGAATACACGATCTAGGCTGGGAGCTACATGCAATAAGAGCAACCATAATTAGATATTTTTGAATAACTTCAGATCTTCAGATCAATTAATCACTCAATAAGAATCAAATACATAGTAATAAATCGTAAAAATGTGATTAAAGACGTGTTTGATTAAAAAAAAAATAGATTCCTCCAGGACACAAACAGAAAACAAAAAAAGCTGTTAAAAAAAGTTTGAAAAAGCTAACGAAATCACGTTTCAAAATTCCTTCTGTGCTCTAGTGAATTAAGTACCTGGAGCAGTTGTAAAAATTGGAAGATGAGCAATCGTTTCTCGTTGCACAAATGTCAAGAGCCTCGTCACTCTTGTCTGCACAGTTCGGTTGTCCATCACAAAGCAGGTGAGGTGACGTCACGTTGAGGTAGGTCCTACATACAGCACAGTCTTTCTTCTCGTCAGAAGCATCTCCACAATGAGCCGAGCCATCACAGTAGTGGCTTATTGGTACACACTCGCCGTTATCACATTTAAACTCTCTGACTCCACAACCTGTGTGTGAACAGATCAAACAATCAAGTTATGCATCGGGTCAAATAGACAATCGTGTTATGGATACGAGAAAGCTATGTGCCACACCCACTCGGCAGACTTTTTTATATGGTTTGCCAAGAGTGTTGGTGATTTATCAAATAAGGCTGTCAAGGGAGTGGAAAACTACAAAACTGAGGCAGGGTGTAACCGTAACTGTAACTACTGATATAGGAGATGGTGGTATACGATCCCGTGAGACTACAATTCCACGAGATCACAATGTTAGACAAATACATGAATTACATAAATTCCATGTCAAAACCTTGGTAGACTCGGATGCATTATAATAATTATATTGCTACTATAATGCCCTATATTATTATGGATTGTAAGTGCTTGGAGTAAGTCCAATGACCTATACACCCACTTTGATGGGCAAGCGAACACAAAAAATTCTTCTTTGAACCCGATTCCAATATACTTGTGGATCACGTAAGTCCATTGGCTAGTAACTCCTTAGCAAATTCTGATCTTCCCTCTGGAAGACAGCTGATGACGTCCGCGACGTCAGGGATGGCAGTCGGACGAAAATCCAACCTGAAATGGTTGTTCACTTACTTTTACTTACTTTAGTAACTCCTTACCTTCATACCATCATATTATGATGATATTAATGGCCCATTGAGATGGAAAAAAAGTTGTCAACAATCATGTTTTTTTTTAATCTGATTCTTGAACTGTACTTGTCGCGTTTATGAATTCTAATATATAGCGCCTGGTTTGAAATGTCTGAAGACCGATTGGAAAATTCAATATACCTAATAATTCTGATGAAGATGTCCTTCCAATAAATAGAAATCGGGATGATGTTGAATGTGAAAAAAATATACGAATCAATATACGAAGGAAGGGTGTTTGAATTTTGATAAACTTACTGCAGTTTTTATATTGTTGGCAATATGATTTCTTGTCTTCTTTCATTTCGTATCGCAGCTCATCGCTACTATCGAGGCAATCTGAGATTCCGTCGTCGATCTTGTTCCAGTCCAGGCAATTACCTCGGGGACATCGGTGCGCCAGACATTGAGGTTGAGCTATTGTTTCGCCTTTCACCTTATTTTCTGTAATAGTTATTGATTAAAATTGGGTTAAATATAGTTGAGCTCGATAGCCCGTTCAAGACACCAAGTTACAGCATGGTTAGGGTTACCATGACCCTGGGGTATTGCATATCCATCAAACGGGTATCAACGTAACCTTATGAGGTACCTACATCATAAATTTGAAATAAAAAACGCTCATACGACAAAAATATACATTTGTTAGGAGTTAACATTATAAGCGCCAACCTAGAATGTTCTTAATTTCATGTTCAAAAAGATGAAAATCTGGGAAGCATTCTTGAGAGCAAAATCCGTTTATAGCTTGAAATGTGGTTACTAAGAACCCTCCATCTCCTTTAAGTCCGTAACCATAACAAACAACGTAGCCGGAGATTGTGTTGGATGAATCCTGAAAATAATAAGTCTAGTTGAGCTCATAACCAATTGGTGACTGTTGAAGATTATAGTTATACTATTATAGTTTGAAATATGTAAAGAATGAAATTTAAGTTACACCTTAGAAGGTACCTAAATAAAATAGGATTCATTGTACCAAGCCTCAGTTATACAAATTCCTCATTATTATAGAACAGCAGTATACTATTGTCATATTATTCATACTACACATTTTTCATAATTTGTAATGTAGTCGTCAGGAATGTTGTGATTGTTCTTATCATAATTCAGCCTCCTTCATCGGATTTTGAGTCCACACTATTCGGGTGCATAAGTCATTATGTCTTATTCGTATAATACATACTCTACGGTAACGATAGGTAAATAGATAGATGAATAAACCAATTAGTATTACAAAGGAGAGGTAACTAACTGTATCATGAACCTACCTGGCATGTCATATTGTTACTAGTACCATTAAGAGGCTTGAAACATTGGGTCCCAGGATTACAGTGGACGGACTCGACTTCAAACATCAGCTCTTTTCCACTTTTAGTAACCCCAACCGTCTGGCACCTAAATTCTGACAGATCTGGATCCATCCTGCTCAAAAACCAAATTAATAAAAGTAAATGAACATACTAATTTACCTATATTAGTGTAAGTGAGATAAGCATCAGCACCAAAAATTAGAATGATATTCTGAAGAAAAAAAACCAAGTGGCTTACTGTCTGTACGGCAACGGGACTACGCCGTGGGAGAGTCTGGTTGGAGTGGATAATTCGAAAATAGTAGCTCCAGACTCTTCCATGAAGAACGTCTTGTTTACTGGTACATTTTGTTCGTAAATAGATCGGATTATGTTTGTGGGCTGACTGGTATAGCCGAATGATATAGACAGGTACTTCCCGCTCTTACTGAAACATGAGAGTATGGGTTTCACACGGTTTTATCTTATACTGGGTGTAAGCCTAACTGGTCTGCCATACAGTACCAGTCGATTCTGCAACTAATTTGCAAAAAAAATGTCCCCTAGCGACTTTTTTTTAAACCCTTCGTTTTCGAGTTATTTTAACTTTAAACTTCTTTTTCGTGATTTTGACCTTATGTTATTAAATCGGTCATAACTCCTTTAATTTGCTGTGTAAATTACAATTTGAGGATACCGTTAGAAATAGCATTAAATTTTCTATCGGATAGATGCCTTAACTTCTTTTTGAGTCAAGGTTTGAGACATGAAAACGTCCTCTAAAAAGAGAATTTTACGTAATTTTGGAAACCTCGCATTTTTTCAATCTCAAATTGAACTACGAGAACCCATACTTTTTCAAGATGCAAGAACAGTGAAAACTGTGCCAGAATCTCAGCTTTCCAATGGTATAATCAAAACATATTCTACAAATGTATTTAGGGGAGAAATTCGTGTTTGAACGCGGAAAAACGTGCATTTTTTCAACGAAATCGGCGCTCCGCCTAGTCAATTTAAGGGGTCGGACGACAGCAGTGAGTGGGTCGGCGCCTCAGTAGACCGCGAGGCCTCCGGAAACATGAGGCCAGAGCGCCGATTTCGTTGAAAAAATGCACGTTTTTCCGCGTTCAAACACGAATTTCTCCCCTAAATACATTTGTAGAATATGTTTTGATTATACCATTGGAAAGCTGAGATTCTGGCGCAGTTTTCACTGTTCTTGCATCTTGAAAAAGTATGGGTTCTCGTAGTTCAATTGAGATTGAAAGAATGCGAGGTTTCCAAAATTACGTAAAATTTTCTTTTTAGAGGACGTTTTCATGTCTCAAACCTTGACTTAAAAAGAAGTTAAGGCACCCATCCGATAGGAAATTTAATGCTCTTTCCAACGGTATCCTCAAATTGTAATTTACACAGCAAATTAAAGGAGTTATGACCGATTTAATGACATAAGGTCAAAATCACGAAAAAAAGTTTAAAGTTAAAATAACTCGAAAACGAAGGGTTAAAATAAATCGCTAAGGGACATTTTTTGTCCAATTAGTTGTAGAATCGACAGGTACCGTATGGCAGACCAGTTAGGCTTACACCCTGTATAGCACTGTCTTGCAAGTTACGACCAGGATTTCAACAGAAAATCCTATTTTCTTCTTCATCATGAAGAATTGAAAGTTATTATTATTTTTTATTCAATGATTTCTATTTCCTCAATTTATTAGATGAAAGTTCAGGAAGGACACCAAGAGGTAGATTGTGGCCTTACCTTCTAACACGAGATTACCGAGGTTTGAAAAAGCGTCTTCATCTGTCAATGAGTGATGGGTTCAAGCTTAGGACCTCCGAAATGCTAACCGAAGTAAATTAATATCTAATTGTGAAGTACACGGATTTAATATATCACCAACGTGAGCTGTGCATTGAATCACTCAAATTCGAACATTAATGTTTCTAACGCATTTTGTAACACCGGAGGGATGTCCTTTGCCTCTGCTACCAAGGGGATTAGATCAGCAAACAGCAACACAGCCGTCATATTTGGCCAAAGTATGATTTGGCCAGGTTGCGTATGTCGTTGGAAGCTTATTTTTACGGTGGATCAGGTAAAAACATTAGATGGGACGGTTTCTCATTAGAGTATTAAATTTAATAGTCGAATGGGAAATCATCTCTACTAATGTTTTTACTTGAAGCGCCATAAAACATATAATGCTTTCAACTGTGTAGGCAACTCAGTCTGTCCAAAAATAAAGGTTTTGCCGTTGGACCCGCGACAAGCAATGTTGTGGGTTGAGAATATAAGACTTAGGCGTTAATCCCGAGAAAAGAGAGGCAACCGGCTTTAAACAGGCCAATTTTTTCATAAAAACGTTCATAATGATTACACAAAGGTTTATTATTTTTATGTATAGATCACTCGCCTGCAAAGAACACAGATTTGCCATTGCCACTATCTACTAATCATATTTTCACTTCACAATCAAGTTTATTTTGAATAAATAAACGTTTCACACTCAATTCGAAGGAATAAAGATCTGTGGGTCAATTCACTGGGAAACTTGATCACTAGTTGCTATGGAACAGCGGTCGCGCATTTTGGTCAGCTCTTTCTTGCGATTCACAGTTGTGTTTCTGATTTATCGTAAGTCCAACCCTTAAGTTCTCATAGGGAGCTAACGGTTAAGTTCTCACAGAGCTCTGGTTGGTCTCATTGGATTCTAAAAATTCAATACTATTTTAAATTGATTAAAAATTGAATACCTTTATTGCAATAGTTTTTGAGGTAAGTATGATGTTTTGAAAATTTCATCCCGTATTTTTCAACTTAGAAGTGATTGGAAATAACCAAAATCTTCGCGGCACAACTAGACCCTAAAGTGAGCCCATATAAGTACCTAATTTCATCAAAATCGGTCCATGGTAACTGAGGAAAGTGCCGCGTAGGAAAGGCGTACGGCGGGCGGACGGCAAAACTTTTATTCGATTTTGGGATTCTACGTACCTTGAAACGTAAACCAACTAATTTTGAGGTGGGGTTAACATTTTTTTTCTTGGACATTATTGAAAATAATAAACCAAAATAGAGATTGGAAAGGAAAAATCACATTTATTTCCAGAGCCTAAAGCCTGCTCTGACCAAAGTTTAAATATCCCAGAATGTTTCACGATAATGGGGATCCTTAGCTGGGCCCTTTATTCTCAATAGTCACCTTAGCAACCGAAACTGTATAGAATGCAGATCGGAAATCACCGAGAATGTGGAAAAAGGAAAAACATAACAAGGAAAAATGGAAATATTTTTATAAGTGTGCTTCTTTGTCGCCTCCGCCTCCTTCACGATCGTGTGATGCATTATAGCAATTGTACCAGCAGCAGTTGTGGTTTGAATGAATATAGGACTTCACCTACTGTGTCCTTATTGTGGTGTAGACATCATTTTGTAAGATAGAAACACTCTTATATTAAATATAAGATCAGGTAAATTTTACCTGATGGATTTCGGGAGTGCAGCTATCACATGCTGTGGTGATATTAAAACCCCCAGACCTACCACCACACCGTCTGCATTGATGTAACCTTGCCAGGGTCTGTTCAACTTGTTAGGAGCAAAGCACGATATATTAACCATCGTGCAAGTTTGTTCGAAGACGTTAATACGATTATTGACTTCATCGTAAGTGAACTTCTTTTCTTCCAACAAAGGTATAGCCTCACTGAACTCCCTAAAACAATACGCATACATAAATATGAGGATTATATTACTGTATGTCCATTTCCTATAGAATACACTCCCAATAACCATGTAAAAATATGAAATAGATAGGCTGATCCCATGCTGCTAACAGTTGGTAGGTTCATATAATCCGCAATTATACAGAGAAAAAAAGTCTAAAGGATTGAATAGGGTTGTTACACTTACCCAAAACCAAGATTTCTACAGGCGATTGCCGCTTTATCAAAGACATCCGTCATAGTACCGCACACAGATGTCCACAGTCCAGTAATCCCGTCGTATTTTACTATCATACCATTCTCCAATAATGATGGTCTACCTGTGTCATCCCTAGTTACGGTGTAGTTGTTAGTGAGTGCATCTGCAAGAAAAACCAGGAGGAAAATGTGGCGATTTCTCCTGCGAAATGTACCTAGTTGAACTCTACGAACTAATATATTGATAAATAACTGATCACAGGTTCAATCAGACTGTGCAGATCTGGGAACACCTGAGTTTCAGTTTATCTACAGAAAATATTCCATTTTTAGCGATTCGAAAATTCAACTCACAGCAATCTTGTTCATCTTCACCAAATTCGCAGTCAGTTTTGTCATCACATCGGGAAACAAGACTTACACATTTTTTGCTTTTGAAACAAAAATAATCTTTTTCGGTGCATTTTGCTGAAACTGATAGAATAACTCATAAGTCAAAAGACAGCTTAACATATAGGTACATTAACTAACTAGGGGATTATTATACGTAAATATTATGGGAGTGGAATCACTCCTTCGATGTTTACGCTATACATCAAAAATTACGTGATATTTAAAAGCAAAACAAAAATTCAGTTTCTTTTCAATTTCCTGAAGACTGCTGATGATTTTAAGTATGTCAAATCACCATTCCGAGGTGAAGTCAACCACCAACCAACTATGGGCCGCCGTTTATCGAGAGTGAAGCTTTATACTCTGAAACCCAGTCAAAATCTCTTCGTTCACAGATTTTGACTAGTTTGATAAATACCGACTTCGGGCAGGGAACTAGGTTTCCACAATAGGTAAATTTTACGTTTTAGTAGTTCTGCTTATACTCGAACCTGTGCAGTTGTTTTCGTCCGTTCCCGCTGGGCAATCCCAAACGCTATTACATACCAAGTGGGGCAATTTCCTTTGTAACCTATCCAAACATGAACAGTTTTGTTCGTCTGATTTGTCTTCGCAGTCAACGATACCATCACACACGTTCTCTGCGATGATTTTTTGCTTAATCCTATAAAAAAAGGGTGAACATTTTGATCAGTAGAAGAAGAAAAAGTTTATTCACAAGCAAAAGGTTTTTTGATCAGTACGAGTACGTTTTTCCAATTCCCAGAATAGGTTTGAATGTCAATGAGAACGAAAGAATCAAAATATTCAGAATTACATGAAAAGTGCAGCTACTAAAGTATTGAATAATTTCTTAGGTGCCTAACCATGATCTATCTTACATTATACAGAAGATGCTGGTTTTATCCCTTATCTAGATAGAAAAAGTCGATTCTACAAAATCCTTGTCCTAAACGAATTTTTCATCGATTGTAACCAGATTTTACACAGCTATTTTGATCATTTAGTTTTTATATTTGGCCAATGTTCAGTTCATCAGTTGAATTTTTTTAATTAATTAAATCTTGGAGGGTATACCTAAATTTTATTGCGAATTCAGGTAATGTGTTTGTTATAAGTCGGGTAAGTTGACGGCGGCAAGGGAGGAAAACCGTTACCGCCAAAAACAGCGTAAAATGTCCGACATGATACTACTCATATGATGCTTACAGGTGACCGGGTAAGATGACAAACTGATGAAAGGATGGTATTGGCAGTCGTCATCATGCCGACTGCCATTTTCCATCAATCAACATTTCCAGTTCTTCCATTTACCAGAAAACTGATACATCAAAAGGAAGTTTTGAGTAGCTATTCTAAAATGTCACTGGTGTGAAGTGGAATATCTTATCAACATTCATAATGCTTCTCAAAACAACATCAAGAAGTTACAACGAAGGAATACCAAATCACACTTTCATTCCTAGAAAACTACAATCATGAGCATTGGAATGGACGATTTGGGCTTAGGTGTTCAAGAGATGTCTGGTTTTGTAGAAATCCTCCTCCTATCTAGAGTCATTGATGAAAAAAAAATCGATTTCGTCGGCTTACTCGACTTTCCTTTACACCTAAAACATAGAAACCAAGTGGGTGTAGCACATAGCTTCCTCTGATCCATAACTCAATTGCATAGTTGATCCGAGGTTATGGCTGTTACAAGGGTTGCACGTTTGCACATACGCAGAGGCTCTATCAATCAGCCACAGACAGACACGAAACCAAAATTGTTTCAGAAGGTCAAAAACGAAAAACGCGAGTAGAAATTTTGATTCTGGTAGACTTTTTTTCCAACCTTGAGAAATGAAAACAATTGCTTCCGCTACCTTGGTAGGCTCGAAAGCAAAAAATTGTCCTTAAAGGCGAATACCAACTAGTCTCAACCACATAAATACACGTGTTCAACTTATTGTGATCTTACTTTTTACATGTAAACATGTTCGATGACACGACTGATGTTACATGGAAACTCGATGAATCATTCAAAAATGCGAGTGAGTATTCGTCCACGTTTCTTGTTGGTTCAGGAGTTGCGGTAACAACTTCATAAAGAGTGGAAGGTTTCAATTCCTTCGTACTGACCATTTTATTAGTTCCAATTTCGCTATCAGTTGATGAAGTCGTACCAGAGTCATTGACACTCATAACTTTCGTCCCGATTGTCTCGTGTAGTTGTTGGTCAGTACCATTAAAAAAGTCATTTGATTCATGTACATGTGGATTGAGTGTTGTTGGAATACTGATATTGTGAGGAGTCGTATTTTGGGGATAAGCAGTGACAGATTCATTGGCATTCATGAATTTAGTGACGTTTGTCTCATGAAATTGAAATTGCTTTTTATCATTGAAAAATTCTTTCGATTCATTTACAGTAGGATCCGTTTGGGGAGAAAAAGTATTCTCAGAGATGCCACTCGTGAAACCTGATCCATCTTTGACCATATCGTTTCTCACAGTAACCAATGGTATTTCAACCGGAACTGTTATTTTTGTTCCATCTTCTGTTGATAACGTACTACTGTTCTGATATACAGATACACTTTCATCACTCCATTCCTGATGAGCCGAGGGAGTTGTTTCCGACGTAATCAGTATTTTGTCTGTTGAAGTGATCGTAACTCCCGCAAGGCTTGATGATCCTTGTGTGTTCATCGGATCCTGCTTTCCGCTAAACGAAACTGATGAACTAGTTTGTTCCTGAGGAGAATCAGTGGAAAATTGCGAAGAAGTGTTTATTCCGTTTAGTTGGACCTCGTCTAGTCGTTGGTCTGTACCATTAGAGAAGTCATTTGGTTCATTTCCATCAGGATTGAGTGTTGTTTGAACACTGATGTTGTGAGAAGTCGTATTTTGGGGAAAGGCAGTGACAGATTCATTGAGAATCGTGAATTTTGTGACGTTTGTCTGATGAAATTGAAATTGTTTTGTATCATTGAAAAATTCTTTTGATTCATTTACAGTAGGGTCCGTTCTGGGAGAAGAAGTATCCTCAAACATGCCACTCGTGAAACCTGATTCATCTTCGATCATATCGTTTCTCACAGTAACGGATGGTATTTCAACCGGAACTGTGTCGATTTTTGTTCCATCTTCTGTTGATAACGTACTACTGTTCTGATATATAGATACAGTTTTATCATTCCATTCCTGATGAGCCGAGGGAGGTGTTTCTGACGTCATCAGTATTTTGTCTGTTGAAGTGATCGTACCTTCCGCAAGGCTTGATAATCCTTGTATGTTCGTCGGATCCTGCTTTCCGCTAAACGAAACTGATAAACTAGTTTGTTCCTGAGTAGAAACAGTGGGAAACTGCGAAGAAGTATCTATTCCGTTTGGTTGGTCCGAGTGAGTGATCGTTTCAAGATTGGGTAATAGCGTGGGATCTACCTTCAAATCCTCAAAAGTAGTTGATGATGGAGGTAAAGCAACGTCTATTGTTCGATTTTTTACACGCAAATCATCACTACCGGGCTGTCTACGAGTGATAGGATAAATTATATACTCGTCATCAGTCACGAACTCAGCCGCAAACGACGATCCACTACTTGACTCTGTGGTGGAGGATTCAAGGTTGTCAGGTGTCACTTCAGTGGACGTGCGATCCACCTCACTCGAATTGGTTTTAGGTATGAACAGGTTTTCAGATGAAGGTACGGCCACCTTCTCTACACAATGAATGGTGCAAACTCTTCCTGGAATATTGTTATTTGCAATTCCAAAATCGACTCCATCTTCTGTTTTTGATGGTTCTGACGGCATTGAAATGTTCTTATCTCCAACTGATGTAATATTGTCATGACCATTATTAACGTTTGTCGGAGGATGAACAGTTACTTCATTTTCGGACTGAACAGTACATGAAGTGTTCTTATCACCAATTTTATTTCCAATTGATACCAAACTTGCTCCTTCTTTTCCTGGAGTTATTTTATCTTCCGACGTTATAGGATATCGCTCGTCTTCTTGTGATTCGGAACTATGCTTGTCCGATTCCAAGTTATGAGTAACGTTGACACCAATACTCTGAGAATGAGAATCACTTTCTAATGTTACCACAATTTTCTGTTCAGCCGATCTCCCAGAACTGTTTGAGGATCTAAATTGAGGGCCACAAATCAGTTCGTCGTCTCCAAAAAGACAGTCCACGATGCCGTTGCATTCCAATTCCTTAGGAAGGCACCCTACCGACCTGCATTGGTGTCCTGGACATGTTTGTTTCGGTTTGGTATACGTGTTCCTCTTTTTCACTGAAAAACAATAACAATGTTAATTTTCTTCAGATAATCATGTTAATTCGCTCTGAACTGAAATTATCTTGAATACATGTAATGAATTTAAATGAACGAGATGGGAACTTTAAAAGGTCCTAACAAAGGAGTACATTTGGAAAAAGTTTGATACAGAAATTTTACGATACGTTACTTGAAGCTGCTCTAATCCATGGGATGTACATCGATACTCTGGTATAAACACCAGGTTCCTCCATTCTGGCACAACCTTCTCCATGACTAACCACTCCTGCTACGTACCATCTATCAGGGTCGTCCAACCTATGTACAGTACAACCAGTCATGAAGTTAGATAAATACCCAATCCAATCATTAAAAAAATGTACGAAAAATAGGAGTGTGATGATAAAATTTTACTATTTAATAATGATGAGAACAGGAGGTTTCCATTATTATTCGATTCAAGAAAGAGTTACCATGTTCATTTATAGAATGTTATGTGCACATTTGTCGCGAAAAAAACATTAAACATTTTTTTGGAGGCAGGGTGTCCAGCGATTCCCCGAAAAAAAATACCCTGAGTTTTCCAGGTTTTCCAGGGCTAATTTTTGACTTTTTCCAGGGTTCTTTTAAATTAAAATATAAATAAATGCGACCATATTTCTCAAAATTTAAGTTTTTAAGGACATTTTGGAATGAAAAAGAACTAGAAATGAGAAAACCAAGAGGGTATGGCATAAAGTTTCTTCGTTTCCACAAGCCTCAAACACTCTCAAATCTCAAAACGATAAATCTCTAAGTACTTATCAGTCTGGGGCGATGATTTTCATAGGGGACCATCTACATCCCAATCCGCATGAAATTTCTTCGAAATAGTAGGATGGATACTTTAGAAGGGGCTACTATCAGTCAGAAGGTGATTATTTTCATCTACGGCCCAATTCGCCCTAAATATTTCACGAAATCGAAGAATAACTTTGAATAGTTTTGTGGATTACAAGGATTTCATGGCAGACTCAAAAGAGACTTTGATTCTTGGATAAAGTCAGGAATTACCGTTAAAACCATCGAAACCTATTGGTTTACTCGAGAGAATCAACCACTTCAATGGCTTGTTTTCACCTTCGATTATTTGAAAAAGTCGAGAATGAACGTTAAAATCATCGAAATTTCTTTGGTTTACTCGAGAGAAACGACCACTTCAAAGGCTTGCTTTCACCTTCGATCTTTCACTTTAGATCGTTTGAAAAAGTGTAGAATGAACATTAAAATCATCGAAATTCGTTGGTTTACTCGAGAGAAACGACCTCTTCAAAGGCTTCTTTTCACCTTCGATTGTTTGAAAATGTCGAGAATGAACGTTAAAATCATCGAAATTCGTTGGTTTACTCGAGAGAAACGACCTTTTCAAAGGCTTGTACCTTCGATTGTTTGGAAAAGTCGAGAATGAACGTTAAAATCATCAAAATTCGTTCGTTTACTCGAGAGACTCGTTTGGTTTTTATTCGCCTTACCTGCATAAAAGTGGACCTCCACTGTCACCCTGACAACTGTCTTTACCACCTTCCCAGTACCCAGCGCATATGTCGTGTGCCGCCCTGTCTGCTTCGTGGTTGCAAACGGGCAAAATTGGTAACTCAACTTCGTGTACTCCATCAGCTGCGACAAAAAAAAATGTTTTACAGAGAATCAATGCAATTTTACCACAAAATATACAATGTGAATGTTTATAATATCGACCTAAGACATAGGTTTTACAATGTGTAGGTATGTAAGTTTGATTTTACAAAATTTGTCACTCAATGGAATATACCTAGGTTGTTTCAGGTCCTACAATCAGGTAATAGTGTCTGTTCTTAATTGTCCATAATTATTTATTACCTGATGGTGCAGAAGGATCTGCCTTGAAATTTTGCCGAGAATATTCAAAAGTCATCGACGTGCAACTACAGGTTCATAACTCAACGTTTTATTGCAACTTTACTATATATACTTTTGATAAAATATATTACATTCATCTGCTATATTTTTGTAACTCACGGTCTAGGCCATGTTCCTTGGTTGCTCCCCATCCTACTGCGACACAAATAGTACTGGGATGTGGAACATGCGGGAAATCAGGAGGTGGGAGGCATATTGGAAGCACCCAGCGATTGTATGCTAAGGGACGATCCAATTCCACGACTGCCACGTCATTGCTGAAGTCGTTTCTATAGAGTGGTACCATCATATGAGAAGTCGCCTTATAAAATTATTATTGTTCTGCTTATTGAAGGATACAAGTGCTAAAAATGATGTATTTCATTTTTCATCGAAAAAGAACATCCGCCTAGTGCATTCCTCACATAGCATTTCATGTCATAAGCACTGAACTATTGATTGTACACCTCAATAAGAAAGTTGATTTTCATTATCATGTTGATAGTTTCCCGAGTTGACAAGCAATGTTGTGTTGGTGATTTTGGTTTATTATTTTCAATAATGAACCTTTGGAATCGACCAAGAAAAAATTTTTTTTTTAACACCCCCTCAAAATTTGATGGTTTAAGTTTCAAGTTACGTAAAATCCAAAAATCGAATAAAAATTTAGCCGTACGTCCGCCTTGGTTAATGTAAGTCACTTCTAAGGGTTCAAAAATGAATTTTGAAATTTTGAAAACGCCCTAACTCAAAAAATGTCGATATAAAGGCATTGTTTTTCCTTCAATTTAAGATTCTATAGAATTTTTTGAGACCAAGCGGAGCTCTGTAGGACAAACCGTTCGAGAATTTAAGGGTTGGACGTACGATAAATCAGAAACACGAGTGTGAATCGCAAAAGAGATTCTCCGTTCAAATTTTAGCTGACCGAAATGCGATAGATGTTTTTCTTTATGTTGGATGGTTGGTGGCTTTGTAGAAGAGTGATCTACATTGAAAAATAATAAGCCATTGTGTAAAAATTTGCAGCGTTTTCTCTTACACCGCGAATTTGAAAAAAAATCTGGCTACTAGATTATGAGAAATTTACGTTCAAGTGGAGACCGTATCAAGTCAAACCACCACATATTCTGAAACTTAATCAAAATTGGACTGATTCCAGGCAGTTTTTGCCGGAACAAGAAATTGACCATAGACATACACGAAACCAAAACTGTTCAGAAATCTTTGAATCAGTTTTTTTTACCCTTCTGCGCGAATACCAACTTTCTCATCATTGATCGTGAGGAAGCAAGATAATATATATTATATATTACGCTGTAACTTAGTCGTTTGACACAATGTACTCAATAGAAATAAGTTACACCTTAGGTTTAGTTGAAAATTTGAATACCCTGTAAAGGCATCACCTGTCGTATTTTTCGTGCATAATTACTGTAGAAATTTTCCGAAGCTGTTCTTGCGGTGAGTAGGAAAGCCTTCGTATCGTACCGGCTCGAATTTCATAAAAAGAATTTTCATAACTGGAAATAAAAAGCATTAAACCAATCACTGTGGCATTACGTTTCTGTAATATGTAACTACCATTTAGCTTTATGTTTTCCATACAACAAAAGGATAAAGATAATTAAGTTAATATTTTTAAATTTATTCCCAGATGGTTGCATACAAAAATAAACCAAAACCTTTGCCAAATGAGTGTGGCACATAGCTTCCTCGTATCCATAACCCGATTGTATAGATGATCCGATTTTATGTAGCTTATCTCTAAACATCAATGTATTTGTACTCTAAAAGAGTACCATCTACACATCAACCAATACACCTCTGAAAATTTCATCGAATTCAGGAAGAAAATATGTGATACAAGGAAATATCTATTGTATCTGTTACAAGGAAATTCAAGTTTGCGCATGCGCACTGGCTACTATCAGTCGGGGGGGGGGGATAATTTTCATAGGGGACCATCCAGATGGAAGTATACGAAGCATCCTAAATTTGGCTGTGAGAAAGCAAAATGATGTCTATTCTGGAAAAGTTCTCGCATTATTCATGATGTTCCGCATTGTTCTTCTTATGTGTCTCAATTTATTATGTATTAGTCTCGCCAGCCATGTTGACTCACCCGTCAACGCAATGTGCGGCCGTTAAGATAAGTTTTTCACTGAGAATGGCTCCTCCACAATGAAAGATTCCATCCTTGTGCATCATCACCATCCAAGGCCAAGCTGCTGGGCTGCTGGTGGTGCCACCCACCACTCGACCCTCTTCCCTAGTTGTCCTCCTTGACGAACCCTCAGCGTCTGAAGCAGATGGATTTGCATGTTTGACGCGACTTCCTACCAGTTGATGTCCGGTTTGTCCTTGGAAATATCCCATGTACGGGAAATTCAAATTACCCCAAACTCTGAAATCGAGAAAAATTATGCAACTTGGTAGGTAGTTGTGCTAGAACCGATCAAAATTGAATGTAATCGTATAAGTTATTTTTTATAGCAGCTTTTCAGTGAATTTTTGCCCAAAGTAGTAACTGTACGGAAAAAATAAAAAGAGTTTCTCAACGAGCTTCTCAAAACTCAACATCCTATTTCATTCATGTAATTTTCGCAATATATGAAGCAACTCACGAATAACTTTGTATAAATCATGGGAAAAAAGTTTCTCAGTCGATCGTCTGAGTGACATTGGTCTATATTGTAATGTACATCGGCTTACTGGCTGCTTGAATTTTCGAATAATTAATCTAACTAATCATCAAACATAACATCACTTGTCTTCGTCAGATACCTGTTATAAAAATCGTCATTTTCCACTTCGGGATTGAGCCTCGGGAAGTATCCTCCAAGAAGGTCTGTCGGCGCCTTACGGAGTTGAGGGTGACACACTTTTACGTGGGTGTTGTTCCGAGCCCCAGCTTCGTACAGTTCATGCTCTTGTAAGAATCTCTTGAAACGAGTTGTCGCAATCTCTTTAGCAAGTGCCTTCACAACAACGATAAATTATTTATTGGCAACGAATTAAATTGAGAGCATCATCACTTTTTTTAAATTACTGTATATCAAAATAATTGTTCAATTTCATATGCGCAAACGACGATTTTACTCGATAAACTTGACCAGCTGTGATTTTTCAGAACAAATTAAGTACCTAGTAGCAGAGTGTGAATCAACATTGTTACCAACTTCGATACCCTTCCGAATTCAACAAAATTTAACCATTTCTAGGATAGTGGGATTTCAAGTAGTAACTCTCTATGAAAAGCTGGTAGGTGCTTACTGTATAAAATTAATTTTAAACTTAGATGTGGATCACCACTTACTTGTGGTGATTTAATACCGCAGTCGACCTGAGGACAGTCAACCCAGGAAACTTCACCATCAGGGCAAGACCCAACCAATGCAAACGGGCTCTCTCGTACGAATTTCCCTCTGTACGATGTCATCGGCGTGACATGCGTTACTACGGCCAAACTGAAACGTGATAAAAATATGTTCGAAATGAAATAAATTAAAGTATTCATGTTCGACTGAAATATACCTTTGCGTCGCTGACGTGGATAATTCCCACCTCGTAGTTTTGCCTTTTTTTTGGAACTTATCGCTCATAGCTTACCGTTGCTGACCTTTCCTGGATATAGAAACCAGGGTTAGTAGCCAATTGGATTGGCTCGTTTGGTCAGCTTATAAACCAGTTCGACGCATGCAGTAATAGTTTCGAGGCCAAGCCTCCCAAGGTCTCAGTCATGGACCTAAATGACCTGTAGACGTTGTCCTGGATTATTGACTGACCAAACGAGCCAATCCAGTCGGCTGCTGATAACGACACTTAAAATCTTTTAAACATTTCAAAAGTCATCAGAAAATCGATTCTTGAGCTAATTTAATAGAAAATTGTTTCTACCCTGCTTTTTCGAAAGAACATAAAGTCTTACATTTTTCCTCGTGTTCACGGTTATTACCACTACAATAACTTCATGTTGTATACCTATTTACTAATAAATTGAGTAACAAAAATCTATAACCATAACTTACGAATGTTGAGGTCCAAATTCAGCTGTGCAAGCTGACTGAGCAAAATGACTCTGAAAGATATTTTGTGTACAGACAGGGTACCAAATCCCTCGGAAATTTCGATGCAGGTAGCCTCTGCCATACGAAACAAGAATCTGAAACAATGAATTTCAAAAATACAATTTCTATTCTGCACTGTTCTTCTCTTCAATAAAATGCAAATGTAACCAGGTAGAAAATTATATTATTAATATAAATAGAGGAAGTAGAAATGAGGAGGAAAGTTTGTTGAACCGAAGTTTAGCATTATGATATGATTTATCTATTTCCTATGTTATCTCTACGACAGATACCAAACCTTCGGAGTAAGTAGGTAGAAGTAAAATCCAAAAAGCTTAACATTCTACCTAAATTTGAACTTTTTTAATTGTTTCCCTGAAAATTCGGAGTAGGTTTATTATAAAATTACCTGTTTGGGGCCTAAGTTGTCTGTCAAAAGTGTGCATTCCATTTCATCTTTCTTGTTAGGACACTGAGCCACATCGTCACACCGGTTGGCTATATTTATGCATGTCGGCTGATAGTTATCTCCGGACCAATCCTCACAATTGAATGTTCCTGGTGGGCACCCTTAAATAAAAAATGATAGTCGTAAAATTTAGCATAATCAACTGAAGGAAGAGTTATTGATTTATCACTATCTACATCCTTTATGATTATCAAGGGTGGATCTATTGGTTTTGGGGTGTTTGGTTTATAATTTTCACTAATGAACCGTTGGAATCGACCAAAAAAACAAATTTTTGACCCCCTCAAAATTTGATGGTTTACGTTTCAAGGTACGAAGAATCCAAAAATCGAATAAAAATTTTCCCGTCCGTCCGCTCTAAGCGGCACTTTTCTTCTTAGCAACTATGGACCGATTCGGTTGAAATTTAGTATATGGGCTCCATTCGGGGTCTAGTTGTGCCACGAAGCTTTTAGTTGATGTCAGTCACTTCTAAGGGGTGAAAATTAAGGGTTGAAATTTTCAAGAGTGCCCTAGCTCGAAAACTCTCGAAATAAAGGTACCTATTGTTTTTTCACCAACTTGAAATAGTACTGCATTTTTGGAATTTTTAAAGACTTACCTAATAATTATTAAAATTGATAACAAGTTATTAAAATGTAATTAATTATAAAAGTAAACATTACACTGCCACCCGACGCCGGTCCTAGGGTTTGACACATTACACCTACCTATAGGACATAGGGGAATGTAGTAATATGCCTCGTTGGAAGACCACCATTTAAAATCAGTGCCGAACAAGATGCAGGTGGTGACACCACTGAGTACTCCTGCGGAATTTCCTAAAACACGTAACTCCGTGGCCAGGACATGGTCAAGGCAGCTACTCAGTTGATATTGGCCAGGACTCCTGTAGCTCACAAATCGCCAGCCGGAGATCGCTGGATGTTAATGAACCTGATTCATACTTTTTTCATAACTCCCAAAGAGAGACCCGTAGAAAATAGATTCATTTGACAAAACCAAATGAAATAGATATTTAGGGGTTCTTATGAATATCTGCCTAAATGTTTGATAGTTTTTTAAAAATCATGGCTGGACCAAGATTAACGAAGATGAGTGATTAAACGGGTGACGTAGGTGCTCGAAACAGAAAAGGGGAATGAGATTTGATAGAATATAATGAAATAGCCCTGAAAGCGCTCAACATTAGATGAGTTAAAGTTTTCTTCTTTTTTCCAAACATCTTATACCATGCAAAAGATAACTTACAAGAGCAGCCAATTTCGTCTTCTCCATGGGGACAATCGTTATAGCCGTCACAAATTTTATCGATGTGTGTCCTCTTCCTGCATGAACACCGGGCTTCGTCACTCATATCAGCGCAATTAGTTATTCCGTCACACCACTGTTCGCTTTTGACGCACTCTCCGGAATCACAGATGATTCTACCGGGCCCACAAATGTCAGCTAGATCAGAAACATAATGAAATCTATTTACATAAGGCACATTATTCAAATGCATATACACCACAACTTCAAAATGTTCATCAAATCATGTTAAGAGTGGAAGTTATACAGAGAACTTTCAAAAATCTTGATTCCAGTTATTTTGATTACATTTACCTTAACAATTTACAGAGATATAAGACCTTTTCTAGGGACCATGAGTTGTTCTAATTTTGTTGTGAAGTTTTAGAAACTAACCATCCTTGCACTGGGAATCGACTATTGAGGAGTTCGCGTCCTAATTTTCTTAAATAGATTCTTATGTAGTTTTTAGTCGTCTTTAGGCTCAAGATAAACCAGCCGCTAACACATTCTTCAGAACTAGGCTATCTTTGCAACTAGCTATTTACTTACCAACATTCTTTACGATCAGGTCAATAATGCATCATACCAAATATCACCTACCTTTCGTCTTGCTTTCGGGAACTTCTTCGTTAATCCTGGGGTCTCCTTTCATCTGTGGAGAATCAGACGTCACTCCTTGCACTGGCGGAAACCGATACAAGTCTCCTGGTATAGGGAAATAAGAGCAAACCACTCTCTGGTTTTCGGGGACCACGTTTGTTTGAAAATGTTGTGCTTCGAGATATTCAGGATTCAACTGAGTGGGAGGAAGGAACCCGAAAGATTGTTGTTGTTGTGGAATAGGATTCCATTGGTAAAATTGTGGAGTAGGGGCTGGCTGTATGGCATAGTTAAAAGGTGGAAACGGCTGAAAAACAAAACAAAAACTCACTCTCCACGATGAGGTCTATATAAAAATAAGCGCAGATACATAATTTTTGGAATGGTCTATATCTAACTTTACTTGGGATTGATTCTATGAGGTTGGAATTTATTGCCTCCTAAACTCACATCCAATACAAAATATTCAGGAACTAATCAGGAAACATATTATACTTTTTTGATATTTTGTATTAAAGATATTTATCATTCCCAAGAGTATCACAGTTTATTTTATAGTAGACATGGTAATTTCATGGTAAGTAGGTATATGAACTTATACCTCATTAGTGGTTGTCCTTTACCAGAATCCATTTAGTAAGGGACGTTTTCAACTACCTACTCTTCTTCACTGGTGAAGAGCAGATTTTCTGCCGTAAGTTACGTTTGCAAAATATATTTTAAAATCAAGATGTTCCTACTTAAACATTAATTTTCAAGTATGATTTTGCGTGAACTTTAAGTACATCAAAGGGCTGGTAAATAGGTATTAACTTATACTTCCACCATATCACTGAACGTACCTGTTGTCGTATGTATTTTGTGGCGATCAATCCCGTTTGAGGATTAAAGGGAGGGTAATTCGAGAGCCGATGTTCATCTTGTTGTCCGAAGCTGTTTGCAATAGCTGTTGCATAGTAGGGTTCTGAGCTCCAACGGCTGTTGGAACATTCATTATTTGGTCTTCCTCTCGATTTGCCATTTGTCGTGGGAAAGGGATTCCCTGCAAAGGGTATATTTCGCAATGGTAGTTGGAGTAATAAAGTAAAGTAAAAGTAAAGTAAGCAACCATTTCAGGTTGAATTTTCGTCCGACTGCCATTCTTGGCGTCGAGGACGTCATCAGCTGTCTCCCTAAGGGGAGATCAGAATTTGTCTGATGATTTCCGCTCATGGCTATCCCAAACATCACCGGTTGGAAGATAGATTTGCCAGATCGTCTAATAGACAGAAACTTCTGCTGGCGACAGACTGAGTCGAACTCGCATCCCGCTGACGGTTCTCCTCTATCACCGAAGTCGGGTACACTGTCCACTAGACACCGAACCCCCACTAGTTGGAGTATATATCTACATGTTCCGCACATGGGAAAATGATATCCAATATGAATGTATGGACAATCAATTTCTACAATTCATTTTTCCAAATAGGAAATTCGGAGTAAGTATTTTCTTTAAAGAGCACCATATGAGATATTCTGGAACCGATTCCTGATATAGTAATTAAGATTTGTAACCTAAGCAATAATTATAATGACTATTTACAACTAACTGATCATGAAACAGACTAAAACATCAGTGATGTTTTTGACGAAACAGAGGACTGTGAAACACATTGAAACACGTGAATCGCACATGAACGTTCACTGATGGAAGTGAACTAAATTTCAAATCAAAATATGCAATCTTTTTCGTTTGTTCGAATATAATTTCACGTCACTCACTTGTGCTTCCTTAAAACTAAGAATCAAATCAATTGCAGGCAATCACAACTTTGGGATAACGATGTTTAGCTGGAAGAAACTTCATGTCAAATAAACTTAACTGTTGACCGTGCGCGATATATGGTTGAGATACTAATAATGGAAAGCCGTTTTCTTTGCAGACGGGTGATCTTTACTGAAAATAATGAACCGTTGTGTAATGATATGCAGCATTTTTTTTTTTTTTTTTTTTTCACTAGTTTTAGTGCGTCATGTCCCCCATTGTCACTGTAAAAAAAACCTGAACTTGAAATTTAATAATAAATACTTTACTAAATATAATGTTGGGAAGTTCGTAAGTAGAATACCTGGGAGTCCACTTTCTCTGTGGAACGCGATAGGAAGTACAATCCTCCCCATCCGACCTGTGTCAGTGGAAGAGTGTAGCACAGAGGCTGGAGGTCCCGTGGGGGAAACAATGCTGATCTGTTGATACGTGTTCATGCTCTCTTCCTGGGCCCGTGAGTACGCTGTCTGAATACTGGGCTCGGACACTAGGCATGAGAACTGACTTGGAACTAGGATTCATTGATGGAGGAATGCCTTGTTGCCCGATATTCATGCCAGGAGGTTGGACTCTGGTTTCCCTTAGATTGGAAGCTGACGCCAAGTAATCATTTTCTTCACTCTGATTCACATCTGAGTAAGTATCCGTGTCATCCAAGGACTCCGAGCTCCTAAAAACAAACATGGTTACACAGGCGTTTACCGACATGAATAAGCCTACAACTCTATAATATTTACTCACCGGTTCAACTTTGAATAGCACTCAGTTGCCAGTTGTGAAGCTACTCGCCTCAACACTGTTAAATCTTTCTGCAATATCCTGAGGTTTTCTATGACATCTAGATTCTTTAATGCGTCCAAGGCATCCGTAAGAGCGTTTAGTTTTCCACACATTCTGGTCTGTTTTGCAGCATGGAAGCTTTTCAATTTTCTTTGCATCCTCAGCAGTCGAGCGTCTCAATCGTCTCAGCACCCACAGCGCGGGGATGAGGTTCACTATCGGAGGATAAACCAAATATATCTCTGGCTTCTGGATTGTGCAGTTCTGCGATTTCTTCAAGCAACGAATGAGTATCCCCTGTAAATAATTATTTTGTATATTTTAGAAGCTAACCGATAATATATTACCGAATATACCCATATAATTATTGCAAATATGATTCGTGCGTTTCAGTGAATTGCAGCGAACCGTCGTAGTTTTAGTTAGTACCTACGTAGACTGAACAGACCTACTCTTGTTGTGAAAAATTTCAATTTATTGAACACAATTGTGATATTCAGGTGAAAACGGTACAAACTACTCACATTAACTTGCAAAAACGCAACTATTCATGATCATGTATGAAAATTAACACTTAGACCTTTGAGGATTCACAGCTGAAGATGAACAGTCGAGGATTCAACAGTTACTGCTGATTGAATTGTTCACTATCTTGCAGCATCGTGGATTCACGTACATATCGTTTCTCCTAGGGAATGATGAGATGTACAACCCGATGTCAACTAAGAACGTCCAAGGATGTTGCACCATTTTTTCCTTTCTGAGATTCATTGATAAACTTACCTTGTCTTTTGATGTAAATATTCACATGTTATAGGAGCTTATACTTTTATTTCGGGTACATCATACATATTAAATATATTTGCTTAAACAAATACCAATGTAGAAGGTGACTCACCTTTCCATACGAGGAGAATGAAAACTGCGTATGCTGATATAGTAATAAAAGTTGATAGTCCTAGTGCCAAGAAAATCGGGGTCCAAGAGTTAGCCTTCCATTTGTTCACGCAACATCCACAAGACCACCACTTTCTTTCGTCAGGTTCTGTAAAATAATGTAATTATGCCGGTGGGAAAGAAAAAATTCCGCTAATTTATTACATACAGTTATTATTTTCAGCATGGGGTGTCTGCAAATAATACAGCATATTAACCGTTGGCGGGTTATTAGGATGTTGTTTGTGACGAAATTCGGTAGCCAATGAAGCTCAGTAGAATGAGAACAAACTAGATTCGAAGAAAATAGGGAAGATCGTAGGTATTCCATCTCTACGAGAATGAAGGTTGTGCATACTTCTATAGTATTACCTGGAATGTTTAGTACTTAAAAGGAGCGAACCATTTAATGGTTGTATTAATTTAATACAACACAGCTATGGGGTGGGGGAGGGGTCACATTCAATTCCATTTAAAAATTATTTAAAATCTATCTTTATTACGATTTTTATGAACGTTTCCATCCGTTGTTTTACAAGATTATAACTAAAAGTGAATAATGAATGAAAATGAGGCGGTGTGATCAGTGAATACCTGCAATGTCATGCTGCGTGAAAATAGCAAGAATCCAAATAAAACTCTAACACATAGAAACCAATTTTCAATAATTTTGGTTCAAGGTACCTATTTAAGGAAAGAATAACTAGGCAAAACAGAAGGAATTTTTGTACTCGATTCAAAATTTTGCGTGGGTAATTCGAAATGATAAATTTAAAATTTTGAAGAGACGTTTAAACAATCTTCTCGTGCTCGATTCCAAATCTTGATTATTGGAGTAAATAAGCCTGGAAAAATATGAACGACTGATCTTTTACTTCGGTGCCAGCTACACTATCTTTGGAAGAGAATCACATTGAAAGGATGAGAACACTTCACACTTACCAAAGATATGATGGGGGTTGACATATTTTTCAAAAATTCCCGGCCAGTAGGTAATTGATTAATTGTATTTCTCTATTATTCATCCCTCTCAAATTCGTAAACCATCTGACAAATATAGTTACTCAAATACCAGTCTAATAAGAATATAGATATTCTAATATTATATTATAATTCTATCCTATTATAATTCTATTATTATAATGTTATATTATAATTCTATTCCAATATTATAAAAATTGGCAGAAAAAAATATAGAAAAATGGCAAGTGAGTGAGGCCCGATTGTGTGCAGGGTGTCCAAGTACCTACGCTCCCCCTCCTATTTTCTCTAATTGTGTACGAAAAAATCTGAACAACGCTATTCTTCATAATTTTTTTGCGTAGAGTTCAAAATTGACAAAATTGCGCAACCATGATCAACTTTGTTTTTTTTTTTCAAATGGGAACCCCCATTTTTCATTGCATATTCGGATTTCACGTCAAATTTTATCAACATTTTGCTTCCGACCCCTTTTTGTTTCCAGCGTCTTTTTTTTGGGAAACCCGCTCAGTGAGCGCTCAAAGATGCGCAACCCAGGTATTGTGCCACAATTGAGATGAAGGTAGACCTCAAGTGTGGCACTCACTTAGCACTTTTTTTAGGACGTCCCACAGTAAGGACTTGGGCGTCCTTATGCGATCGATCTGGGGTGAAGTTGGACAACACTCAACAGAAAAAAAAAATAACCACACAGTAATCCGTTTAGACGCATTCTGAATCCAAATCCGGCGAAAAAAACCATAGGTGTATGTCTGTGTGTGTGTGTGTGTGTGTGTGTGTGTGTGTGTGTGTGTGTGTGTGTAACAAAATCTTGTGTACTCTGCCCCGGCCTTAGTTATCAACCGATTTTCCTGGTTCTTTTTTTGTTCGACGCGGAAAACTATCTAGTTGTGCACTACGTCGCCGGAATTTCGAATTTTGCCTTTTAAGGAGGGGGAAAGGGGGGGTTAATGCTTAAAAACGTACGTTTGCGGGCATAATCTTATAAACTCTGCCCAGGCCTCAATTTCCAACCGATTTGTGTGTTTCTTTTTTGTTTGACTAAAATAACTTACGATTTGTACATGATTGCACCAGAGTACCAAAATTTGCAAGAGGAGGGGATGGGTGGGGGGATAATATTCACAAAATATCCAATTTTTCAATTCCTTTACTGCTTACTAATTGTATCCAAGCTTTGAAATTGAGGAAAAATTCTCATTATACCTGAGGATTTGCATGAATTACTTTCTGTACACCATGGAAATAAAAGTGGTGCCACCATGGTGCCAGGGCACCATAAACCTCATATTTCTTGGGTTTTTTGGTGTTTCACACTTGAATACGGATGTGGCATTCGACGGACTGCCTACTAAAACCTAATAGATGAAAGTTCAATGTTACGACGTATTTCTGCTTTGGTGCCAGACTGGCACCATTGGTGGTGGTGGGGGGGGGGTGTACTCGAATTAGCATGTTGGGTGTCGTAGATCATGGATTTTAAAATGCTCTTCAGATTCGAGGCTATCATGCGTTAAAGTGTTATGGTTTATAATGGTGGTGGGGGGGGGGTATCACTATTTCAATCCCTAAAGTATAAATAAATTACATCGAGAGAAACAGTCTTATCGCTCACAACTGGTTAATCTGATCCAATACTTATCCAATGGGGACGTCCTGGAATGCATGCATTACTAAACAATATGTTTCTACGCTGAATCGTGGTGATGTCCCTTTCTTGATTTTGTTTCATTTATACCGCATTTACAGAAGGAAGTCCCTTTTTGAGGAGTAATTCATCGATTTCCCGGGGAATCTTTTCCGAGTATCGTTTCTTCACGAATTATTTCTTCTCTGACACAATTTCATAAATTTTACAATTTTTTACACTTCATTGGGATTGATTCATTACCCTTCATAAGAAAATCTATGATTCCTACCTCTCGACTCTTTCAACTGTGAATGCGGTAAAATGATACCAAATCAAGAATGGGATATCACCACGAGATTCAGCGTATAAAAACAGTGATAAGTGATGTGCCACACTTGGGGTCTACCATCATCTCAATAGGGTGTGCGCGTTGGTAGGAAAACTGTTTATTGTTATTTTTAATCTAAGGTAGACCTCATTCTGAGACTTTTGGAACCAACCGCGACCTACTACTAGCGTGTGTAAATCTTTTCCTATGAATTTTTAAAGTTTTGACCGTTTATGACGTCACAGTGGGCGGGGTCCGCCCAGGTGAGAGGGGCGCGTGACGTCATAAACGGTCGAAACTTTGAAAATCATAGAAACAGATCTACTCTCGCTAGAAGGTCACCGTTGGTGCCAAAATTCTCAGTGTAGTCTACTTTCGATTAAAAATCTAAAAAAAATCAAGGCGCACCCCCCTGTTGTGGCCAATCCCTGGGTTTCTCATCAGATGAGATCAAAGATTCTTTGAGCACTCGCTAAGATGTCGACATAAAATGTTCATAAAATTTGACGTAAATCCGAATCTGCTATAAAAGTGGGGGTTTCCGTTTGAAAAAACAAAGTTTATCATGGTTGCGCAATTGCTTTTACGCGATAAATATGAGAATAGCGTTGTTCAGATTTTTTCGTACACAATAGACAAAATAAGCGGGGGAGCGTAGTTACTTGACATCCTGTAAATGACCCGATGCATTCTAGCTAACCTCAAAACTAGATCTCCAAGTACCTTGCTACCCTCATAGGAGACCATCTACTCGCCAACCCTCACAATCTCTGAAATTTTCATCAGAATTGGGTAGAAAATGTAGATATAAGAATGTCACAAGGTTTCACGTATGTGCAGTCCGAAGGCTATTATCAGTCCGGGAGCGTTGATTTACACGCCAATCCGCATAGTCCTAGAAAGTTTTATCGAATTCGGATAGAAAATTTAAAAGTTATGGCTGCTACAAGTTCCCCGTTGGATCATATGCAATGGCTACTATAGATCTGGGATCAATGATTTTCGTAGGGGACCATCAATACCCCAATTCGCACAATCCATGAAAATTTCATCGAATTCGGATGGAAAATGTGAAATTCTGGCTGTTACAAGGTTTTCGTGTTTTCGCATGCGCCAGTGGCTACTATCGATCCAGGAGCAATGATTTTCATTGGGGACCATTACACCCCTACTCGCACAAAAGTTAATATTGTACTTTGAAAATATGACATCAACTCACGCAGTATAACTGGAATTTTTATCAAATTTATAGTCAGAGCCATACTTATAAGGTTATAGTAAGATCCTACCTAATAGTTACTTTCAAACTCATTTATAGTCGAGCAGTGGTGTAGGCATTAGGAATACTTCAGACTTGAGACTTTCATTATAAGGAATTTTTGGAAAGCTTTCTAACCCCACCCGAACTATGAAATATAGCGCTGGTTCATTTAGTTTGTGTCTCCCTCAAGACCTCTTACCTTTAGCGAATACAAATTTACCCGGTCGAAATGGTCCCTTGTAAAACCCCGGTTCACTTGGGGTCGGCCGCATGTCGAAACGCCGTGGACACTCGACCGCGACGAACGAACTAAAAAAGAACTGCAGACGGAAGACGACTTGAAGGAATTAAAAACCAGGCCAGTGAAGAAGAAAATGTGATGACAGCGTTGCAAAAGGGTCATCCAACCTCTTTCGGGCGATCGGCATTCCGATTTGTGCAGACCTGACGAATCGGTCCCCCACGAGCTGTGAAAATCATTGAATTAGGAAACGGTCATCGATCGAACGCTTTCCTCACCGGATATGATTACCATCTGGTTTTCGAGTGAAATCTCTAACCGTCAATAATAATAAATTTTGCTAAAGTTTTCCCAGTTAAGTAAATTTGTGTTTCATCATCTTGTCTTGGTATTTTAAAATACCACCACAGCGAATTAATCATGTAGGTACATGATAATGAACATTTTGTAACAAAATTTTCAACTAATTCGATTTATAAAAGAAAAAATAGGGACATCTTGATTAATTTTTGAAGTCCTGGGAAAACGTTTCGCAGACGCTTATATCAGTCCAATGACAGTATAGTTCAATGTGGTTGATCTAAGGGCTTATTTGGACTGAGATTTCG